>CAWUFW010023117.1:0-81891 GCA_963921515.1 Calotriton arnoldi | reverse complement strand
AGATGACAATCTTGTGTGTGTGTGTGTGGGGGGGGAGGGGGAGGCGGGCAGGCAAGTGAACTATACACATATTTCAAAATATATCAGCAACTAGGAAAGCACAAATGAAGCACAATTTTTGTAATTCTGAGGTGTGAAGATAACGAAGATTTTAATAGGATCAAAGCAGATCAAGACTCTTTTCTTGGTGATGCACGCATGATAAATATTCACTGAAACCCGATTTCCACACATTGTTTGTTCCCTGTATGTGTAAAACTTTACCAGTAAAACTGGATTTCTTCACAAATTTGGGGCCAGATGTATCAACATTGAATTTTGCGAGTCCATAATAGCGAATTTTACCGATTCGCTATTATGGAATCACAAAATGCAATGTATGTAGGTTTCGCAAAAAGAATTGCGATTCCTACATATTCCTTCTTAATAGTGAATCGCAAATTGCGATTCGCTATTAAGGAGTGCCTTCCCATTCATTCCTATGGGTCTAGAGGCCCATAGGAATGAATGGGAAGACATTCGCAATTTGTGATTACCAAATTGGTAATCGCAAATTGCGAATGCAATTACAAGGGTGATAGGAGGCCAAAAGGCCACCCTGATACACCCCCAAAAAAGGTAAGTGTGCACATGTGGCGCACATACATGCCCTAAGGGCATGTGTGTGCGCCACATGGCACTTAGAAAAATGCAAAAATTTGCATTTTTCCAGGAATTTGCAAATTACCACCAACTTGAAGTTGCTGGTAATTTGCAATTCCTTAAAGCAAGGTCGCAATTTTTAACTGCTTCCTGCATTGCATTTAGGGAATCGCAAATTGCGATTCCCTAAATGCATTTGCAAAATAGGTAATCGCAGAAATTGCGATTCCCTATTTTGCGAATGCCATTTGGGATGATACATCCCAAAAGGCTTTTTACTGTTCGCAAACGTGCCGATTCTGCGAATCGGCCCGCTTGCAACCGGTAAAAGGCTTGAAACATCTGGCCCTTACTGCCCATTTAAGTGGCAAATGTGTTGTCTGTAAATTAAAGTGTCCTAACTTGCCAGTCTCCAAAATACACCACCAGCTACATAACACACCCTTGCTGTATGGGCGTGGCACATTTGTGACACTTGTTTTTTGTTTGACACTTGGAATTTTCACAACAGTGATATAACATTAATGACAGCACCCCAATCTGAAAATTGTTTCAGCACTAATGCCCTGTGGAGCTGGGGAAAGTGACAGAAGCCCCATGAGAGTCTATGGCCTAGAAAGAGCTGGGGAAAGTGACAGAAGCCCCATGAGAGTCTATGGCCTAGAAACTGGCCTCCAAGGGTTCCAACCCATGGGAAAAATGCTGGTTGGGATAAAAGGCTTGTCCGGTCCTGGTGGCTACTTTAAATGTGTGCGTGTGGGAGACCCCTTTCTCTCCATTGTACATGTTTTGACATGGTTATAGGTTAAAACGGGCTCCAATTTATAAAAGAACTTTTTAAAAATTAAATCCATTTTTTTATAGTTCTTTCAGTGGAAGCTGTTAAAGTTAAAATTACATGGTTTGCCTCTGACATTCATATATTGATCCGAATTTCGTAAAATCAATTTAGATAGTAAGTATAAATTGTTAGCTAAAGAGCAGGAAACGTTTCTGTCTTGCAGCTGCTTGGGAACTGCCTGGGAGTAAGACAGATGTTAACGATCCTTCCTATTAAAGGTGGTTGTAAGCTAGCACCACGTGGCCCAGCCATGGGAGAGGCTGGGCGTAGTTTGCGGAGTTTTGCTACGCGGAACTCAGCGAAGTTACAAAAAAACTCTGCGAAGTTCCGCGAGTGGCGGAGTGCAGTGCGAACTGCAGTTTGTGCTGGTATTCCTGCCACTCGGGTAGAAATTCTACCCGAGCGGCAGCTCGCGCTCGCGAACTTACCGTTCGCGATCGCGAGCGGGGAAAAAACTCCGCTGCACATCGCGAAGCAGAGTTTTCTGCACTCCGCGAGCTCCGCGGAGTGCGGAGTGAAGAAAACTCCGCAAACTCCGCGAACGGAGCGAAGTTCACCGCCCAGGCCTAGTTTGTTGATGAAATGTGATAAGATTTCTCTGGGCCTGGTGAAGCGACACACATCATCAGGCTTCCTTCACTTGCTGAGGGCCTCCCGGCGGAATCCCTTTGTAGTGGTACAGCAATGACCATGGACAGTAATAGAGCTCTTAGCTCATACTTGAGTTTAAATTCATGTTGAATTCACAGACAGTCGAGCATGAGAGTTTACTGACTTGGAACCAATATCACGAGATCTGAGTCAGGTGAAAGTTTGGTAGAAGTGAGTATGTTTTGGGGAAGCTTAGCATTGGTCAGTTTAAGGCTAGAAAATTGCACAAATTGAAACCCATAATTCAGGTATAAAGATCATAGCTGATGGCCACTTTCATGTAGAAGTTGTGGAACCAGCAGACAATTACACCTGTATTATCTCTCAAGAGGTCCAGGTGGATTTAAACCAGATCTGCAAATTACCAGATCTGTATTACTCCTGGAACCAGTCAAAATCATTGCCTCCTGCTCTGCCTGTTTGATATTGGAAGAGTCTAGAAGTTCTGGAGGTGGTCTGGTAGCTGCCAGGCCCAAGAGGACATTACAGATGTCAGGGGCCATTTTAGATGAGTCCAGGCTGACACTTCCCCCATTCCTGAAGTGCACAGGTGGGTGGCCTGCAGTATTCCAAGTACCTCCTAGGTGTAAACCACAACCATAATAGAGCTGGAAGTCTGTGAACCTCCATCAGAAGATTAGCATGATGTACAGAAATAAACTTGACAAAGACTGGACATTGCTGGCCTTCTATGACCCTTCATGCTGACTGGACATTTCGCAACACCTGAGAAACTCTTCAGTATGATTTCTCGATAGCTGTACCAAATGCTATAGAGCACTCCTCAGTCTGAGCATCCTGGCCCATATAAGTGACATTACTAGCCTTCATGAGTCCTCATTGGATGCAATATTTCTACTTATTTCACTGGTGAAGTTTTTGCTCCATAAAAGTATTGTAGGGCTAGATTTAATATTTGGAGGATGGAGTAATCTCAATTGGCCTGGCACAGGAATTAATGTCCATCAGGCTAAGACTACTCGGTCCGCCAAACTTAGAAATGACCGCCAAGCTGGCAGTCATTTCTAAAGCATTGGCAGGAGCTGATGTCACAGCAGTTCCTGTCAATGCTTTTTAAGGTTTGGCACACGGCTCTGTCAACATAACACAGCAGTCTGTCAAACCTTTTATTTTCAAAAAGCAAATCTCAAAGCGGGATTTTCTTTTTGAAAAGAAAACAAATTGCTCCCCTCGCCAAGGTGAGGGGTCATTAGACAATTTTCTCTGCCCCTTACTGCCAGGGATTTCCTGGCTGTGACTAGCAGTGTAAACTGACCTCTATGTCTGCCCATCAAAATCAGGTGGGCGGACATAGAGGTCAGCCTCCGACGACCCTTACTCCGTCAGGCCGATAGAGGAATGTAACCATGGTGGAGATAGAGTAATCTCCGTTTGGTTACACCTATGGTCCACATGCATCTAAGTTTAGTGGACGGACCATCATCCTGGCGGTAAGGATACTCCATCACGATGGATTATCCTTACCGCCAAGATTTAAATCAGCCCCTAAATTTGCAGTTATCTTTCCTCAACATACTGATTCCATCATCGCTTCCCAAATGTGTGCGCTTACTGCTCTGATCTGATTTCACCAAGCTCCAGCTGAGGAGTCACATGAAGTCATACACTGATTATTTTCCCCATTTTTTACTTTCCCATAAGAATGCTTTGTTTCCTTTAGGCATCCAAGTTAAAGCTTTCCTCCATTAACTTCTCTGGTTAGCACCCTAACCCTATTTTACTTGTACCTTATGGGAAAAGCTACAAACTTTTCACCACTTTCCCGTAAGTTTTTTCCCTATATTTTTGTGTATTGTTAGCTAATAAATGTGATAGGCTTATATTTTCATGACTTTGAAAACCTTTCTAAAGAAAAAGCCTGCAAACCCGACCCATGCTACTTAAGGGAGCGCCATGAGTACATTTATAAAATCTTTGCTTTAAAACTGTAGAGTCCCCTGACCACAGCCTTGTGTCAGTTTGACTTCATTAATAAAGCATGTTTGGCCACTATCAACCCGCAACATGCTAAATGGATGTCTAATGCAAACTGCCTTCTAGGAAGCACAACTCCACAAGCATCTTAGAAACAGCACCTGCAGATATTTGAGGGGAATTGCTTGGAACATGGTTCCCAGTAGTGTTTTTCTCATCAAGTTGCCTGGCAGACACTGCAGATTTAAAGACGTAGAGCTGGCCCAATCCTATAGGTACCAATAATTCAGCGAACGTGTGTTGCCTTCTTTTGTAGCAACTCCTGTGTGTCTAAATAAGCAATCGCATCAATCTACAGGCCCCAGGAACAACCAAGTTAGGGGCATATTAACAATGCGGCGATAATAAATTATCGCCGCTTTTGCGGCCGTTTTCGGCCGAAAAGCGGCGATAATTTTATCGCCTTATCAGCAAAGACACGCTATCGCGTGTTTTGCTGATTTTACTCCCGTTCCCAGCACGCCTAACTTCGCATCGCTAATGAGATGCAAAGTAGGCGTGTCTGTGGAAACAACATGGGTAAATATCGCGAAGGCAGCTTTGCGATATTTACAATGCGGGGAAGCGATTGTTTTAATTGCGCTAAGTATGCCTTAACGCAGGAATTTAACGTCTGTTAAATTCCTGACTAAGGCATACCTAACATGGGAGGTGGATTCATGTGATACGACCACAAGGTCGTATCATCAAGTATATCGTCGTTTTACATGGAACATTGCTGGAAAACCAGCGATGTTCCATGGAAAAGGGCGCTATTGCTGGAATATACATCGCCATGGCGCTAAGCGTTGTTAATACAACGCTAGCCTGGCGAAATATTCCAGCGATAGAAAAAAATGCGATATACAAGGTCAGCGATAATTATCGCTGCCTGTTTCAAATATGCCCCTTAATGTTTAGTAGCAAGAGAAAACTATGGGGCATATTAGCAAGACCCACGTTAAAATTATCGCCGTTTTAGCGGCAGGAAACTGCCGCTAAAACGGCGATAATGGGCTTGCTAATATGCGTTATGGAATTCCAATAGAAGCCCAGGTTAGACGTCCTGCACATCTAACCTGGGCTTCTATTGGAATTCTATAACGCATATTCGCAAGCCCATTATCGCCGTTTTAGCGGCAGTTTCCTGCCGCTAAAACAGCGATAATTTTAACGTGGGTCTTGCTAATATGCCCCTATGTGCTAAGATTTACCTTTTATAATCCATGACCTGGAAGTACTTCACTCTAGATCGTTGTTCAATTTCCATGCGTGCTCACATTTTGCAGAGTCAGCAATCATGTCAAACTTTTCCAAATAATGTTCTAATGTAAATGTTTAGCACGTCATCTGTGCAACTTGTTCATCTGCATTTGGAGCAGGGCATCAATGTTTCCAGTCTGGCAGTTGGTGTAGCGCTCTGGGCCAACCCTTTTTACTATTCGTTATCCGGTGGACCTTTTCTTTGCCGCCTGAGTTAGCATTAAATCAATCAATTTCAATTAACAGTGTAACCCATTTGGCTACACAATAAGGACCAGGAATCAGTGACTATAGTTACGAAGATTTATTTCAAATTAGCAGTCAAGTTAATATAAACAAATCTTTTTGTTTTTAAATTTCTTTTTATTAACCAGTTGCTTGATACATATCCATATACATCATCAATACAGGGTGGAATAGGGCATCATTAGCTAGAGGAGTAATATAATTACAAACAAGTAGATCTCACAATTCCGTAGCCAATCATCTTGAGTTCTAATCACAAATCAATTTTGACCATTCCCCGGCTCCATTGTCCATTAACTTCTATGTTTTTCCCAGTGAGTCCAAATTTTTTACCCTTGTTTGGGGCATCCTCTACTAGTGTAAACCACTTTTTCGGCTTGCTGACACCAATCTAGGTCTCGTTTCCAGGCCCCCACCCTTGGTGGATCAGCTGCTCCCCATACTCTTGCAATATTCCTCTTTGCTACTCCAGAGGCCAGCATAAGCCATGTTTAAATATGCTTGGGCCAGGTTAATTCCCCTGTCACTCCCAGTAAGGGCCATCGTGCCTCGACTGGAACCTGCATATCCACCACTGCTGCCGTCACCTGGGATACCCCCTCCCAGTACTGCTGAATCTTGGGACAGGCCCAGAGGATGTGAAAGAAGGTGCCCACCTCCCCACAACTCCATACACATTGACTGGAGTCGCCCCGGCCCAACCGCAGCATTCGAGTAATGTATGACCTGTGCAAAATCCTAAGCTGGACCAGTCTAAATCTTGCTCTTATAGCAATTTACCTAGGGCTCTGTATGGCCTCCGCCCAGTCATCATCCTCCAACAGTCCCAAGTCTGTCTCCCACGCCTCCCTCAAGGGACTCAAAGGGTCTGGTAAGTTATTCACGATCTTGCGGTATGTAAGCGAAACAGGCTTGCCCACCATTGGGTCCAACAGCAACCTGTCCTCTAGTGGGGAATAGTCAGGCAGCCGCTCTCCCTCTGGTATGTGACACCTTAGGGCGTGCCTCAACTGTAAATAATGGAACCGCTCTCCGTCTGCCAGCTTGTATTCTATCTGCAGGTCCTCAAATTTAATCATTGTCCCATTCCGCCAGACATCCCCAAGGTTGTCGATCCCGATGAGACTCCACCTACGGAAGCCCCACAAGCAGCCCACCTCTGCCAATTGATCACAGTCCCATAGCGGGGTTTGGTCCATTTGTTTGGATTCCCACCCCAGTATTTTTGTGGCCACCCGCCATGCCTGAATCACCGTCCTCGTGTGTGCCGGGAGATGTGTCGTATGTCCTCCCCGATACAATGCCGCGGGGTAGCCCCCAGGTCCCATTACATTACGGTCCACCCAGTAGGCTGGTTCCGTGTATTGTGCAAAGACCCAGTAATTCACGTTAATAAGCTGGGACGCTAAGTAATAGCTCCTGACGTCTGGTACCGCCAGTCCACCCTCATAAACTCCCCGTTGCAGCTTGCGCAGCACAATTCGGGAGCTGGCCCCAGCCCACAATAGGGTGCGCAATTCTCCATCAATTGTGCGTTTGGGACCTGATGCAGGGTGTTTTGGAGTACATATCGCAGTCGTGGGAGGGCCATCATTTTGAACAGGACCGCCCTTTCCATAAGAGAGACCGGTATCTTTCGCCAATTCGCCACATCTCTGCGCAATCTCTCCAGCTGAGGATACAAATTTAGTTCTAGAAACCTCTCTTCCGACTTGGTGATCCAAATCCCCAAGTATTTAAATTCCTCTTGTTGCGCCAGAGCTGCACAAGCAGACGCAAGGTGCAGAGTCTTCCCCACTAGGGGAAAGACTAATGACTTATCCCAGTTTATTTGATAGCCGGAATAATTACCGAAGGTTCCAAAGATATGTATAAGTCTGTGAATTATGTGGCATGGCTTATGTGCATAAAGCAGGATGTCATTCGCATACAGGGAGATACGTTCCTCCCAGCCGCTCCCAACATCTATCCCATGCACCAAGGGATCCCTATGCACCCATGCCGCTAGCGGTTCTAAAGCCATTGCAAAGACCATCGGGGAGAGCGAACATCCCTGGCACGTGCCTCTGTGGAGATCGAATGGTCTAGATATCGCCCCATTGACCCGAACTCTCTCCAAAGGGTCGGAGTATAGGAGACGGACCCAGGCACAAAATGTTGGTCCAAAGCCCAGCGTGAACAGGACCATGAACAAGAACAGCCACTCGATGCTGCCAAATATGGGCATCTAGCAACAGCACCGCCGCAGCCTCTGTTGGGCGCGATGCCACCTCATGCATTACCCCGTATAGGCGGCGGAGGTTCGGTCTAGTGCTTCTCTGTGGCATAAACCCTGATTGATCTGGGTGAATTATTGTGGAAATAATGGGACGGAGTCTATTGGCCAACACCTTTGCCAGCACTTTGGCTTCAAAGTTGAGCAGGGATATGGGTCTGTATGAGCCACATAGCTCCGGTGGCTTGCCAGGTTTAGGAATGACCACTATTGTGGCTAGCCTAAGGTCCTCTGTTAGACGTCCTTCCTCCCGCACCAAGCGAAACATGTTAAGCATGGGCTGTGCCACTACTTCTGCTCCGCATTTATACATTTCTGCGAGCAGCCCGTTTGGGCCCGCTGCTTTCCCTGATTGCAGCTCTCTTATGGCACTGGCGACTTCCTCCGTTGTCAAGTCTTGATCAATTGCCTCGTTGTCTTCTGCCGTGAGTGTCGGTAGGGAGATATCTCCAAGAATTCAGTGCAGTCCTCTTCTGTTGTGGCTGAGGCCGACTGATATAATGTTTCATAATACTGCGCAAAAGCCTCTGCTATTTCGGATCCTGCCCGACATCGCGCTCCCTCTATATCCCGGATTTCAGCCACACAGTTCCGGTCTGGGTCCCTCTTCTCCAGCCAAGCAATTAGCTTATTGGCTTTGTCTCCCACGTCATATATCCTCCTTTGTGTTGCCACTGCATGAGAGCTGGCTGCATCTTCTTCCAAGTCCCTAAGCTCCTTCTGTTTGAGGCGCAGATTATGTCTAAGTGTCGAGTCAGTCTCCCCCTGTTGCCCCCTTGTATCTCAAGTGCTGCTATCTCCTGTTCTATTTTGGTGCACAGAGAGCGGCGCTCCTTTTTCCTGCCCCCTATCTCTGCCTGGACATAGCCCCTTGCAACCACTTTGTATGCCTTCCACAACACACACTGTGAACTAACCGAACCAGTGTTCTCTACGAAGTATTGTTCTCTGCATTCTCCAAACTTGTCCTGAAATTCGTGATCCCTAAAAAGCCAGGGGTCTACACATGGTGGAAGAACTTGGTTTCGGGCCGGGCCTCACAGGGACACCTCCACCAGGGAGTGGTCCGAAATACCCCTAGCTTTATGTTGCACGTCCCTGAACTGTCCAACGTGCACACACTGCATGAAAATGTAATTAATCTTGACCCATTACCATGTGCTGCTGATATATGCGTGTACCAAGTGGATGAGCCTTTCCCATCTAAAGCTTAATGGTGACAAAACCGAGCTTATGCTTCTGGGCAACCAGATAAACTTCAAAGCCAACACTATGTGGCCAGCCTGTATGGGCCCAGTTCCCATCCCTAAAACAGAAATAAAAAGCCTGGGTATCTGGCTCGACCAAGAGCTTTCGTTCAAAGTGCAAGCCAGGAAAACTACCGCACTTTGCTTCGGCTTGCTTAGGATGATTTGTAAAATTCTGCCGCTACTACCAGACAAAGCTAGAAGAATTCTGGTACAAGCCCTCATCTTGTCAAGAATAGACTATGGCAACGCTCTTTATCTTGGAGCCCCCAAAAATGTTGTATCCAAACTGCAAACTGTGCAGAATTCTGCGGCCAGGCTCCTATTGGGCTCCCGGAAACACAGCTCTGCAAAACCGGCACTACAGATGCTCCACTGGCTACCAGTGAAGGAAAGAATTGATTTCAAGGCCTTGTGCATCGTCCATAAGTCCTTGAGAGGAAATGGTCCTCGCATTATTGAATCGCTGATCCGCCCCTAAAAAGCCAATAGAAACCTCCGCTCGGATGAGCTACATCTTGCAGTGGTACCAAGGGTTAAGAAGGCCAGAAGTGTAGGCAGGCGCTTTTCGTATAATGCTTCCAAGCTGTGGAATAGCCTCCCACTGCAGCTTCGCAGTCAATGTAACCACTCAGCCTTCCGTAAACAGCTTAAGACCTGGCTCTTTCCTTAGAGGACCGGCCCTCGTTTAGTGATTCTCAGCGCTGGGATGCTTCCGGGTAGCCATGCGCTGTATAAAAGTCATTCTATTCTACTGCCTAGTGGATGGGTTATGCACTCTCCACAGGTCTGTAAGCCCCATTGCTTCCACAAATGTCCACAAGGGCTCGGGGCCCCCCGCCCGGGAAGATGGCATGGCTCTATCTAGGTCCGGGGACATTGTACCATTCATATCTCCCCCCAGCAGAAGGATCCCCGGGGGTAGGTCCAGTATTAATTTGCTTAGCAGTGGAAGCGTCTCCGTGTGTAGCTTCGGGGGTGTATAGGTGGAGCATAAGTTGAGAGTGCGTCCTTCCCAGGTCCCTGTCAGTGCCACATATCTGCCCGGGGAATCATGCCATATACGTCCCGGTGTAAAGGGTACTGCTTTCCTGACTAGGATTGCTACCCCTCTAGAGCCAGAGGTAAATCCCGCGTGTGCCTGGAGGGTGTATCCAAACCTGTTGAGTGCCAAGTAGTAATTACCCTTCAAATGTGTCTCCTGTAGTAAGACCAGGTCAGGAGAATGTCTACGTAAGTATTGCAGTACCATAGTCCATTTAATTCTATCATTTAGCCCATTAACATTCCAGGTTAAGACCCTAAGGGCAGACGTAGCCTGATTAGCCATATCCTAGCCGGGGATAATGAAACCCAACCTCCCCCTCCTCCCCCCACCCCACCACCCTGAATTTTCATCCCGGAGTGTCCTGCAACCCGTACTACAGTGTATTCAATAGCAACATCATCAAAACATTAAGGGCCTGATTCTGATGAGGTTAGGAAAGCATTCCCACCTAGGGCCTGATTCTGATGCGGTTAGGAAGGCCTCCTAATGGCATTTGCTCCTTCCAAATCGGATCAGGAACGTGTCTTCCCGACCCAGGGTCCAATTATGATGCGGTTAGGAAAATATGCTCCCATTGAAGTCAATGGGAGTCCAACCAAATCGTATCTGGAAGCATCCGGATGCATCGTACTCCGTCGGTCGGACTATCCCGATCCAAGTGGGTCGGAAAACATTTCCAAACCGATTCGGTCGGGAAGCTTTCCAATCCGCATCAGAATCAGGCCCTAAACGTATGCAACCCGTTAAAGACAAATTCCCCCCACCCTGCCACCCTGCACTGTAGGCCTAAAACTAACCACATCCCCAATTTGCAGAGCGCCAGTCATCCCTTTCTAACAAACTCTATGTATCGGGGTCGGCTAGCACAGCCACTTCCTAGCGGGTGACAGCCTCTCTCCCAACCCTCCAGTTCAAACATTGGAGTATGTCCATTACAAATCAAAGGTTGCTCTCGCCCCCTACTCAACTAGCAGATGCCTGGCTGATCTGAGCAAGGTCCCATATCATTGCGTGCCCCGCCGGGCCAAGGTAAAATGCCTAGCTTGCGTCTGCCTTTCTGTTTTCGCCAGGCCCCCCTCCAGCCACTCCACTCACTTGCCAGGGCTCAGCTGGCGGGCCTCCGATGAAAGTCTGGTGCCCCTGTCTCTGTCTGGCAAATCAGCTTGCAAGCTGCCTCCTCGATCCCCACGCCGCTGCCGGTCATGTTCCCTCCATTGCTGCTGCTTGACCGGTCCCCCACCCTCCAGCCAACTCCAAACTTCCTCAGGCAAGGTGAAGTACTATGACTTTTCATTATGCAAAACCTTGAGCTTGGCCGGAAAAAGCATCATATACTTGAGGTTTTGCGCGTGCAACGCCCTCTTGACCTCGTAGAAGGTACGTCGCTGGCGCTGCACCATTAAGGTAAAGTCTGGAAAGAACCGGATAGTTGTGTTTTCGAATGGCAGGTCCCCTCTAGAGCGAGCAGCCTGGAGAATGGCATCCCGGTCGCGGTAATTAAGAATCCTGGCGATGATGGTTCTTGGGGGTGCGCCCAGCTTAGTCATAGGGATGGGCGCCCTATGCGCCCTTTCAACAGAGAAAAAGTTTGAAGTGCGTTTGGGCTTCAAGTGCTTGAGTATAAGTTCCTCCAAAAAGAGGTCCATGGAGGGGCCCTCCGCATCCTCTGGCACCCCCACCACCCGAATGTTGTTTCTTTGGGCCCTCCCTTCCTGGTCTTCAAGGTTCACGGCCAATATCTTATGCTGGCTTGCTAGGTGCTGCACCCACTCTTACAATTTCCAGGTAGCAGACTTGGAGTTCACTAATGTGCGTCTCTGCAGCGGCAACCTTCTCTGAGTTTTTATTCATGTCTGCCCCCAGTAGATTAACTTCTATAGTGACTTTATCCATCTTGGACGGATCACTGATGAAATATCGGCTAAAAAAACACCGAACTACAAAAATATTGCGGCAAATATATTGTAAATACAAATATCGACACCCTATACTTAAACAACAAATTACACAAATATCGATAAAAAAATATCGCCTAAATAAATATCGAGTACAAAAATATCGCCAACAAAAATATAGCCAACTAAAATATCGATAATATTAAGTTATAATGAAACACAACAAAAATATCGAGAATACCAATATCGACTACACAAATATCGCTAAAATACATATAAATAATATTGAAAATACCATTTAACGTTGAATAAACACAATTTACAAATATTTAATTAAGTAACATATCCCAAATAATTATAATAGATTATGACAACATATATAAAAAATAGTTGGGGGCCCATTACGATGTCGGGCGGAAGCACTACCGCCGTGCTGTCGGAGGCAAAAACCGCTAGTTACCGTCCGCCAGCAACGGCCCACACGCCCGCAAAATTAGGATGTGAAAAGTCAGGCAAACACCGCCCGTAAGCCTGCGACGCCGCCCGCCATCAAAGTGCGCCCGTCTACGTAGCGGCGCGAGCCAATGGAGACACACCGTCCGACGAAATGACGTACCGCCCGGCGTACAAATTACGATGCCACAACCAAACAGCCTCACCGGCAAAGAGACACCGCACGAGATACCAAGGCGGAAACCCGACTGTTCAGTACGGAGACTAAAAAGGCGGCCCACCCAGAGATGAATCCTGCACTCCAGGCCATCCCCATGCTCTACCTGATGCACCACCTAGGAGTGAACGCGCCACGACGACGCAGGTAGGCAGACACACAACAAGGGCACGCAAACACTGCACACAATGCAAGGGCGGAAAAACTGTACATGGCCCCCCAGACACCCCTGTGTGGACAGGACACATCCACCACTGTACCCACACATGTCCCACCTGTCAAAATAAAACAACTCGCAACATCCTGGGCACCCACTACCCGGGACCAGGAAGTGACGTCCCCGTCACGGCACCGCAGCGCAGCGGCGATGACGCAGGTACACATGCGCACAACGCAGAGGCCAATGACAGCGCCATGCATGGGCTGCACACAAACACCACAGGGTCACAACTACACACCCCACACACCAGCCCCACCCTGAAGGCACATGTCACGTGGCCTTCCTGCATCAATCATGTCCCCAACCGACAACTCACAGTTGTCAACTTGATGTCACACAAGTGTCCCGAACAGGGGAGTAATGTGATGGCAAAATAGGACACACCCTTGTGTGCAAAAAACGGAGAAGCACACGGCGGCTGCTACATAACAGCGCAGAATATGGACATTGTCCGTAAAAGGCACGCAAGTCTCATCCAAAAATACCTATACCATCCTGCTCGCAATATCAAGCCATGCAATGTACAAAATTGAAAAACCCTGCTGCCTGAGAACAGGTGTTTCCAATTACTACACCCACACAGAAGCCCCAATGTATAGCGGAAACGCAGTGTCCCGCCCACACACGGGAGAGCAGATAGCACTGAATGGCCTTCCATTCCTACTCTGAAATCACATTGCAACAATTTATGCAGGAAAATGGAGCCATTGTACCAACAAGAAGCCAAACAGAGCCATGCAGAGTAAACCGTCCACTGGCAGATAGCGCCTAACATGAAAGAAAGATAATAACACAAAAAAAAATTATACCACTCCTCCATGTGGGTCAAATGCAAGTAATCTGGAAAGAGTCAGACACCACTGGTCTTGACCATTCATTGAAGCATGTGGGATGAGGGCCTGTGTCCTCCGCCCAAGCTATAACCCAAGTCCTGCCGCCGTACATCCATTCCAGAATTCCCAGCATCGTCGGAGGTTGCACTCTGCTGACTGCACAGGCAGCCGGAGCACGCCATCACATCACCCTGTAGCAAAATGGCTGTTGCACCACTGCTTCCCAACTACGCCAGATAGATGCAGCTGTACATTGAGAGCTTGCTACAGATAGTGGGCTGTGAAAATCTGGCTATGCTGAACGTAAGTTACCGAGTAACTTACCGCATTGCAATGTTCAGCTGCGTCATCCCCGTTTTCTACTGTCGGAGGTGTCCGTTCCACTGTCCTGTGGATTTATGTCTCTCCAACCCGGCATGTCCAAATGCGGACTTGGTACACTTGTTTGCACCCCTGGACGCCCACGACAGGATCTGTTCAGTGTATGGGGGCATGGCGTATGTGGCTGCAATCGGACACACACTGCAATGGGACCAGTGTGCCTCCACACAACGTATTCTGGATCACAGTTTCATCGAATGTCATCCAACATGTCCCATCAGGCTTCTACAAGGGACAACTTACGATGAACACGTTGCTAGCCACCATCCGCTTCATTGGATGGCATCCATGTTTACCACCAATGCCATGGATGCCCTGCTGGAAGGTATCGCATACCTGACAACTTGTCAATTCATCGGTCCCCGACTCAATACCCCCAATTGAACATTGATGTTCAACACCGTACCTATGCTTGGCTTTCGCACGGTGTGGGCAGTTAGCTGTACAACAACTATACCATACAATCTGCAACAAACACCTTACCATCAACTCCACTGCCATGACATCGGACATTTTCGGGACCTGCACTCTGTTCCTCACCATATCCCGTGTCTCTGCATGAACAGGGGGAGGCAGAGGTATGGGACTTGTGTACAGTAACCACATGGCCAATACTGCACGAACAACTATGCTATAATATGTATTCTGCGCACCTGAACACATGCACCTGTCAGTGCACACTTATCTGTCTGCTGTATTATGTGAGAACTGTCACCTCACCATCGTCTGTACTTCCGTGCCAGGACTTTTGCATGGACAACAAATGCAACCCCCTACAACATGGCCCTAGTTATTGTGTCATGTTCAGTAGCCACCACATAGCAACAACCTGTGAGATGCTGCTGCATGCATGTAGGCTCATGCTCTGATGTCACCTCTGACGCAGGTGTGTCGGAGTCACTATTGTAGTAATCCCGTACCATGGAACTGAGATGTACTGTGCCTATGATGTCAAGCTGTCTGGTAGGCAAAATGAATACTGTCTGTGTCAAAGTCTAGAGCTCTTCAGTAATGAGCAAATGTACTTTAGCATAGCAAGGGCAAGGCAGTTGTAACTCTGAAGCCTTTATTCCACAGTCAACAACCAATCACATCTACCTGTACCCCCTTTTGTATGTGTAATCATGCTAAGTATATCCTCCACATGCATTTTGCTGCCAGTAGTGTCCACTATACTGCATCACAGAGGAAGTAAGTTCAAATACATGCCTTGAAGCAAATATGTGACTATGTAGAATTATTTATCGAAGACAAGTACGAATGAGAGAGGATGAGAGTGTGTGAAGTACACGAGAGTCGTGAGATGACCATGTAGTCTAGTGTCATTGGATGTCAATGCATATGAGTTGCCGCCACAGTGGACCTAGTGAAATACCAGAGGTCGTGGGCCTTGGCTTGTCAGACTCTGACGTGGCCCAACAGATCATCACATTAACACTGACGGACTGGTCACTACAAAGCACAGTCCTACATATGTGTACAATTGCCTTCACATTATAAAAAACAAAAGTAGGGAGTGAAGAGGTGCACCTCGTGGGTGCTAGAGGTGGATACGTCCTCCTCAGATAAACATATGAAACAAAAGAGAGATCCACCTCAAAGGAGGTTGTTATAAGGAGATGTTTTTCCAATCTTGGTAGGAAACACGCAGTGTTTGCTTTGATACCCCTCACACACCAAAAGGGCCCTTGGTGTCATGCTTCATCATAGGGGTCTTCCCGCCCCTGCTACGGGACGGGGCGTGCTACGACCAGCGACTACGCGGGAGCACTGATATTTGTAGTGCTATGTGTGGTGTAGAGGTAGTGAGAGGAAGGGTCGGGGGTGAATGTGAAAAGTGAGTTAAAAAGGACCTGGCCTCATGGACTTAAAGAATTTTAATAGGTCATAGAGGCTGGTGCTATTAAAAGGGTGGTTCGGAGATGTCCTGCTTGTAATGTGCGGATACTCCTGGTAGTGTCAACATGTTTTGAAGCAACAAGGCTTCTTCATCAGGACTGGAAATGATCCCTTCAGTACTCACTATGTAGCTATCAATAAATGTGTGATATATACAAAAAGGAAAAAAAAAACAAAAAAAAAACAAAAAGGGATGTACAATATACAGTACCCAATCAAATAATGGTAAAAAAGTGAGCTCACTCAGTATTTCTGAAATGTAAGCCTGAAAAAAAGGAGAGCACAGTTAATTTATACAAGTGCGCCTCATGATGCGCAAACACGACTAGCCTGAAAATACAAAGCGTCAAAAATGTAACTGTGGTGTCATTAGCCTTAGTTTGTAATTTTAACCAAGTGCCGTGACCTGTTAGAATAAAGGGGACAAAAACAAGACACACAAACAGAAAACAGAAAACACACTCTCTATATTTTAGGATTCAAAGTCACTGTGAATAATGGTTTAAAGTACGTTCATACAGTGGAGATACATACTAGAGAAAGCAGGAGATAATGCTCCATGAGCCTTTTTAACGGTTTGGAAGGGTGTTGCCACGTCTGCTATTTGAAAAAAGAAAGAAGAAGAAAAATGGGAAGAAAACTGTTTGTTCACTGAAGGTTAAGTATAGCGAGCACCAGGTTAGCGTATTCTTTAGGACGACTTCAGCATAACTGGTTCCCTACACGGCTATGCCGTACTCACGTAATGGTCAACAGCTCCTCGCTTCCGATAACGCCATCCCGCGGCTCCGTTGTGTGAGTGAGACCACGGGGGAGGCTCTATTTGAGTGGCAGTCAATTAGTGTACAACAGGGTACATCTGTGCCAAAGTCGAAGCTGGTAGCTAGCGAAATCTCGTAGACTAGAGCGCTAAAGAGTTCTAAGCGGAAGTGACTCTAAAGTGAGCGAAATCTCGCAGACTAGAGCGCTAAAGTGTTCTAAGCGGAAGTGACTCTAACGCTAGTACGCTACCCCGTTCCTGTTAAGATACAACCGGAAATGGTTGAAAAAAATGCCGCACATCGTGTGTATACCAAATGAAACGAATGATCTCAGGGTTCAATCAAACAGAGGGGATGGAGTGGGCAAACCTAGAGTTATGAATAATAAATATAAAATGCACTATAACAAATGGGCAGGATTTCAATATAATATGGCTTAATGAACAAAACACATTCTTAAAGTTCACCCATACATTTTCCAACACAAATCTGGTGTTCCTTGACCTGAACATCTACTCTGACCGGGGTAAACTCAAGACAACCACCCATTTCAAACCAACAGCGAAAAACTGCCTATTATCATACAACAGTTTCCACCCCTGGCATCTCCGGGACAACCTCCCTTACGGCCAGTTCCTTCGCCTCCAGAGGAACTGTTCCGAGCTCACGGATTTCAAAAAACAAGCCTCCGACTTGGAAAACAAACTACTGAAACGCAATTACCCAGAACCGATTGTAAAGAAAGGTTACAAACGGGCCAGAAATAACAACAGAGAAGCCCTGTTAGATAACCACGCTCTAAGGAACAGGAAACCAGGCCTATATGCGTCACCACCTTCAACACTCACTCAAATGAAGTGTCTAAACTAGTAAATAAGCACTGGAGAATTCTCAATTGCGGAAATCTCAACTTTCCCAAACCCATGTTCTCCCATAAGAGAGGCAGGAACCTGAAGGACATTTTGGTCCATACCAGACCAAGGGCTCGGTTCGAGAGGAGTCTGGCCAACACCACCCTTCCACCACTACAGGGTCATTACCCTTGTGGTAACTGTAGTACGTGTAATCTCACTAAGAAAAGTAAAAGCATAACCTTCACGAATGGCTCAGCCTGGGAACAAAGAGGCTTTACAAACTGCAATAGCAGGAACGTGATATATATGATCACATGTCCGTGCAGAAAAGAATACATCGGCATGACTTCGAGGCCAATTAAGATCCGCATCGGCGAGCACAAGAGCAATGTGCACTGCAAAAAGAGCACCACGAAGATGGCAAATCACTATCTCACTATGCCACACAACGTGGATGATTTGAAATGGACTGTGATTGAACAACTCCACAACGAGAGCGACCTGCTGGAAAAGGAACAACGTTGGGTGTTTCGTCTGGGCACTCATCTGACTGGTCTGAACGATGATATTCCCTGGGCTCAACTGACCTAGACCGTAAATCTTCCCTAGCATACTGGTATGGATCAATCAGTGTATCATGCGGTCATCCCGTGTCTGGCTTTGTTAAACCAGTGTTAACAAGAAAACCGAATCTCTTCTGACATCCCCTCTAGATAATCAACTTCACCAACGTATATCTCTGATATCTCTCTGTGGACATCTAATTATGAAACTCCTCCCATACCGCATTCAGTACAATCTGATGTCTAGTCTTGGGATTGTTTTTCATGTCTTTATCCCTAGTAATTCAACATCTCTAGAGAACAGGAACACTTATGTTTTACACGTGAGTTAATACAGGCAGCGCTCTAATTTTTGGATCATCTTTATCCCTAGTAATTCGATATGTCTAGAGAACAGGAACACTTATGTTTTACACTTGAGTTAATACAGGCAGCGCTCTAATATCTGGATCATGTTCATCCGATGAGTGCTATATATTTACTCTTCGACCTTCTGGACATTAAATCATTACACTGCCCCCATCCCACTTTCAGTGTAATCTGACGTTAAGTCTGGGTTTATTTTCCATACTTCCCTTAGTGGTTGAAATCCTTATAGAATAGAAACACAGTAGTGAACATAGTCAGCGTTCTTATATTGAAATCATGCCCATTTGTTATAGTGCATTTTATATTTATTATTCATAACTCTAGGTTTGCCCACTCCATCCCCTATGTTTGATTGAACCCTGAGATCATTCGTTTCATTTGGTATACACACGATGTGCGGCATTTTTTTCAACCATTTCCGGTTGTATCTTAACAGGAACGGGGTAGCGTACTAGCGTTAGAGTCACTTCCGCTTAGAACACTTTAGCGCTCTAGTCTGCGAGATTTTGCTCACTTTAGAGTCACTTCCGCTTAGAACTTTTTAGCGCTCTAGTCTACGAGATTTCGCTAGCTACCAGCTTCGACTTTGGCACAGGTGAACCCTGTTGTACACTAATTGACTGCCACTCAAATAGAGCCTCCCCCGCGGTCTCACTCACACAACGGAGCCGCGGGATGGCGTTATCGGAAGCGAGGAGCTGTTGACCATTACGTGAGTCCGGCATAGCCGTGTAGGGAACCAGTTATGCTGAAGTCGTCCTAAAGAATACGCTAACCTGGTGCTCGCTATACTTAACCTTCAGTGAACAAACAGTTTTCTTCCCATTTTTCTTCTTCTTTCTTTTTTCAAATAGCAGACGTGGCAACACCCTTCCAAACCGTTAAAAAGGCTCATGGAGCATTATCTCCTGCTTTCTCTAGTATGTATCTCCACTGTATGAACGTACTTTAAACCATTATTCACAGTGACTTTGAATCCTAAAATATAGAGAGTGTGTTTTCTGTTTTCTGTTTTCTGTTTGTGTGTCTTGTTTTTGTCCCCTTTATTCTAACAGGTCACGGCACTTGGTTAAAATTACAAACTAAGGCTAATGACACCACAGTCACATTTTTGACGCTTTGTATTTTCAGGCTAGTTGTGTTTGTGCATCATGAGGCGCACTTGTATAAATTAACTGTGCTCTCATTTTTTTCAGGCTTACATTTCAGAAATACTGAGTGAGCTCACTTTTTTACCATTATTTGATTGGGTACTGTATATTGTGCATCCCTTTTTTTTTTTTTTTTTTGTATATATCACACATTTATTAATAGCTACATAGTGAGTACTGAAGGGATCATTTCCAGTCCTGATGAAGAAGCCTTGTTGCTTCGAAACATGTTGACACTACCAGGAGTATCCGCACATTACAAGCAGGACATCTCCGAACCACCCTTTTAATAGCACCAGCCTCTATGACCTATTAAAATTCTTTAAGTCCATGAGGCCAGGTCCTTTTTAACTCACTTTTCACATTCACCCCGACCCTTCCTCTCACTACCTCTACACCACACATAGCACTACAAATATCAGTGCTCCCGCGTAGTCGCTGGTCGTAGCACGCCCCGTCCCGCAGCAGGGGCGGGAAGACCCCTATGATGAAGCATGACACCAAGGGCCCTTTTGGTGTGTGAGGGGTATCAAAGCAAACACTCCTACCAAGATTGGAAACACATCTCCTTATAACAACCTCCTTTGAGGTGGATCTCTCTTTTGTTTCATACAATTACCTTCACAGTCTGACATCACAGTCATCAAGCAAAATTAGGAGCCACGCAAGAAGCATGCTACAGCAATGCATGACAAAACACACACACAATATCAGTGTGGGTGGGCAGGTCTGCACAGTGAGCACGAACTGCAGAAATTCACATACATGCTCAATTAAACAAGGCACAATCTTGACAGTCACACACCCTGCAGACCCACAATGTCCAAAACATATCAAGTAGGAGTCATCCTGAACTGCAAGGACACACCCACACACTGCACACTGTGCAACATACAATACACACATGTGCTCACATTCACAGATCTGAACACTGATACAAACACCCACCATGGCCCTGGGTAACACATGTGTGTAGTCGACATTGCCAGAGCGCACACACACACACCAACACTACCCTAAAGTCACACTCTTCACACCACACATACCTACACCTCCCAAATGCACACATTGAAAGTAAGCCGTGTGCCCAGGCTCAATGTTCATCACAAGATTAACATACACCTACACTGCTGGCCACACAGAAAGTAAGCTCACACATACACGCACACTCTGCACATGCTACCTGTCATCCTGTGGCAAGACTCACACCCTGTGCTTTGCTTGCCCGCAAACATGACACGTATACATTTTCGCAGAAATACCACCAAATACATGCAGACAATCCGTGTCACAAAAATACTTCTTCATCACACACACAAGTAGCAGAGTCTGAAAGAAGTGAAGTCCCTGCCACGTGTAAAATACATTGGAATGTGAGACCAGACATTGCAATTGTTGAGGTACCATACACGGCATGTGCCTCACTTAACTATGCACACACAGTAACAACTGCAATCAGCAACTACACAGACACAACCGACTACAGGAACAACAGCATCCAGTCACAGATTACATAGACAGGCGGCAATATTGTTCAACACCAGGGACAGTGGCCAGTCCGATGTGCAGAGTAGTGATACGAAAAGCTGCGTATGCAATGTGTGTGAGTGTACCCTGCCATGGCCAGCAACACTGCCATGGCAGTCACAATAGCCATTACAGCCACCACTGTGTCACAGGTAGTTGTGTGAGGGTGCCTACCATTCAAACAGGATGCCAGTCCGACTCAGTGCTGTCTGTGTGCTACGGGACAGCTGGAGGTCCGCCCCTGAGAGAGAAGCACAACTGTGGAAGACACATGTGGCATGCGAAGCGGGAGGGCTGCCTGGCCCAGGTGGGTGGGTGGCACGGGTAGGTGCACTCATGCAGTGTTGTAACAGACTGTGTGGTGAGGATTCCGGAGGGGTAGATTTCCACTGTGTTGGGTATTTGGAAAGCCTACCTGTCTGGGGATGAATGTGAACTCGTGTGGGCACAACAGGCGGGCACACAATCAATGCTGCATCAGGTGTAGACGTTAGCCCTCCCTCTGGGGACATGCTGGATACTGCTGTGCGTCTGCCAGGCCCTTGCCAAGGCACTTACATCCCCTGTCCTCCAGGTGTACCCCCTACATTGTCCACCTGCACAGGCTACCCATTGCACGGGATGGAAGTGGAGCTTGGTGGGTGGGAGGTCATGGCGCCCTTCTCCTGGTCACATCTCGCAGGCAACACATTCTAAGTGTGCAGCAGGGCACAAGTCCTAAATAAGAAGTGGGGGGACGCTGACGTCACGACAAGAAGTGATGTCACGAAAGGTGGCTTGCACCATCAGACTCATTACCACCCCTCGCTCACCCCTTAGATGCGATTGCATCAGAGAAGCCAGCGCATGAGCAGCAGCTCCAATCTCGCCCCAGAGAGGCCAAACAGTGAATGTGTGGCTCCATTTGCTCCAGTCATCGAGCTCGCGGTAAAATAAGTGGGGGGACACCGTCCACCCGCGTGGTACCCCGACTCGAGCCCTGGTGTGCAGGCAAAGTGTCCTATTGGCTTTGCGATATATGTGAGTTGCATGACACTCGTTGGCGGGGGATGGCTCGGAGGCCCATCACCCTGAGGACCATATCTCACTCTATGGGTCCCTTGTCAATGGCAGCGGATGTAATGACTATGCGCGCCGGGATGGGTCTACCTTTCGTCTGGGATGGTGTTTGCGGCCTGGCCCGCTAGGGCAGCTACAGCTTCTGTGTGTTGCATGTGGTGTATCCGGACTCCGGAGACTGTCATGCATTGTCACTGTTGTCCAGGGCTCGAGTCGGGGTACCACGCGGGTGGATGGCGTCCCCCCACTTATTTTACCACGAGCTCGATAACTGGAGCAAATGGAGCCACACATTCACTCTTTGGCCTCTCTGGGGCGAGATCGGAGCTGCTTGTGCAAGCGCTGGCTTCTCCGATGCAATCGCATATAAAGGGTGAGCGAGGGGAGGCAATGAGTCTGACGGTGCAAGCCACCTTTCGTGATGTCACTTCCTGCCGTGACGTCAGCGTCCCCCACTTCTTTTTTAGGACTCGTGCCCTGCTGTTGTCAGATGTGCCACTTTCCAGGGGGTGGAGAAAGGGTCAGGAATGTCAGCCTGAGATTGGCCCAGTTGAAGGCCCACCTTGACTGGGGAGGACAACCATTGGACAGTCTGGTGTAGCCCACCCACGCGTACATGTAGGCCCTCCATGAACTATGTCACCTGCGGCAAGGTGATGTCATGGGCAATGAAGTAATTGAGGAAAGCTGTCTGCCCCACGCAGAGATGCCGCACAAGCTCAACAGACTCAGCACTGAGAGCAGCAGGGGTCACATGTGCAGGGGCAGCTGTGCCTGGTGTGAAGGACACTCTATCCTTCATCCTTGTGCCGACACGTGTTGCACCAGTGGAAGTAGATGGGAGGGCGGGCATTGGCCTCCGCGTGGCTGAAGAGGAGCCAGAGTCCACGTCCCCTGTGCTAGCAAACATGGATGCATCACCGCTGTCCTCAGATGACGCCGAAATTGCCGTCTCGGCCTGTGATTCATCCAGCACACGTCTGGCCCCTCCGAGGCGCTGGTCACATCTGTCTCACTCAGCTCCTGTGCAGCTGCTTCATCCGATGCCTCACCACTGTTGACCGTCCCCTGTCCCTCAGCACCCACGGGAGATGCCACATGAGAGAGAGCGAGGTGGCCTCACTCATTTGGCATCAATTAAACAGACATGTGCAAGGGAAGCAGCACAGAACCTTCCCAAATCCACATGTTGCACGATACCTGTGCAATTGTATACAGCCACCACAATCAACACGTAATGGCTGGCGTACAGAAAATGAAGCCGCTAATAAGTGGCACATGTGTTGTGCACATAGCACAACACCCGGCATGTGTCACCCTGCGACCATAGCCACAAATCGCTGTGTGCACTCCCACTGTCCTGATGGTGGCAAGGATGACCACTATGTAATTAGGCCAAGGACATACCTGCATGGAGCAGAATGGGACACCACTCACACAGACTGCAACATGACAGTCCACAATGGTCATGAGCCCATGCCATCCACCTGTCGTTCGCACGAGCACAACTACTGTTGCACAGTGTGCCGGATGTGTAAGTACCAGGAATATGAGGTGAGGCATCGCACACATATGTCCGAACGAAATCAGAGTAGGCACAGTGCCTCAAACATACATGTGAATTGCCAATCCAGCCTACTACAGGTTGTTCCTGAAGGCTACGACTCTGCATTGACAATGCAGAGTGCTCAAATTACATCTTGACCCTCAGGAATCGCATATGCATGTCAGATGCACCCAGCACAGAGTACACTTACAACCCACTGCATCACACAACAAACATCACATTACCCAGATTATGGGTAGGCTGTGGACACATGCTGCCTCTCACAGCAAAAGACACCATCCCACAATACTGTACACTTGCTTGCTGCTGATGCCCCTACAAACGTGCATCCGGCACAGGCTGTGTGACTGTCGAGATGCAGACCATTAGTGGTAAAATGCAGCGCCGTGCTAACCTGACAATACGAGGGGGCATCCCCCGATTCGTTTTCGCCACGTAGTCGCTCATCCGGCAGATGACATCACACCCTTTGTGGAATTGGCTGCACTGTCGGTTGCACATACACAGAGGCATCAACTTGGATGCAATGGCTCATCACAAGGCCTTGGGCTGGAGGACTTCCAACTGCAGGGATGGTACACAAGAGGGTTGGAATATCACTCATACACTTCTCATCATCACCCACATCCATCAATCACAGTGGCATGATGCTGACCCATCCAAAATACTCAGAGACGTGTAACAGAGCCAAGAAGTAATCGGACATGGCCTAACAGCATGTGTACACCACACGTGAATGCATGCTGGTGGGAGTGTGTACACAGTACCTGTCCATCCCATTCACATGCAGGATGCCAGCACATTGAGCAATGTGTAGTCTGCCCACATCTACTGTCCATTGTCAGGTGGACCAACACATAGATCACAAGGCAACACATCTTTGTGGGTGGACTCACTGTGTCCAACACTGCGCAGCCCTCAATGTACTCGCCCTGTGAATGGCTCACCCCGCAATGGAGGTCACATTCAGTGCCACTATCTCTCACACACATCCCTATCACAAGGCCTGGAGTGTTCAATCGCCAGGGCTGAGTTTGCGCATTTCCGGAGAGTTGTGAACAAAAGACACATGTAACCCACTGTACAGTCGGTGTTGTTTCCTTCTAGGATTGGGCGGTCAATGTGCAGCCCAGGTCTGCTGAGACTGAGAAGGCCAGCAGGGACCCAGCCAGCCATTCACACAAGCAATAACTGCCCTGAGTCCTGCATTGCCAAGTGGCTGCGTCACTGGATGTCTGTCATGAAAATGCCATGTACCACCACTCGGGAGGGACATGCATGGGAAAGCGCCAGAGAGCCTACATACCCCTTCCACCTGTAGTAAGCATGGTAAGCAGTGCATGTTGGAACCCCACAGGCTCAGACTCATAGTGCTGCGGATCAACGACATGTGTGTCCCCCACATGCACTCCCACACACACTGTAGTCGTCTTACACACACAACTTTTGCAAGAAATAGCCTTGGGCAGTGTGCGTGGACCTCGGAATCCAGGATCTCCGACTCCTCGCTGGTGAGTGGACCTGGACATATCTTCAGAGTCATCGACATGAAGGTGGACATGTGGCAGCAGCAGGTGTTGTTGAGGGATGCCAGGCAGCAGTCCCTGGAAGTGTGGTAATGCTGGTCTCCCTCCCACACTCATAAAGCCCCCTGGGGCTGTTTCAGTGGGTCCAAGCTGCTGCAATTGGTGTACCATGTCTGCCTACTTCAAATGCACACAATGGCCTGCTCCGAGCTGTCCCGGTACGCTTACCTCTATAGTTGAAGATGCAGGATGCAACCGCGAGGGCCATTAGAGTTGGCCTCAAGGGCCTGGTCCATGGCGGGTACAGTCCGCTGGTGCCATGTGGAATCCACAGTTTAATGTGCGCCATGCATTTGCAGGTGTGGCCATGATTTGTGTGTTGGAGCATGTCCACACTAGACAGGGCCACTTCATGCTGTGTGCATAGGCATTGACGGCCAGTGCTCAGCCCCCACATGTCTGTTGGCACATCATCATGTACACATTAGCATGGGAGCATGGGATGTGCATATGCACACACATGCCATATTTCTCAATGTACATCTCCCACTTGGCACGTGCAACGTTACGTGTCACTTGTGATGTGTATTTGCATGCACACAGCTGTGTTGTCATGGAGTTGTCAATGTGTACACCTGTCAATGTGTGTTGGAGGTGTGATACGTACAGTGCTGTACATTGGGTGAACTAGGGACATCATTGACTGTCTCATATCCCGTTGTGCAACAGGACCCACTTGTTTGGGCCGCTCAGCCTGTGTGCATTGTGTTGTTGGTGTGTGCCATACTCACCCAGCCTCGGAAGCTGTGTCAGGCACAGCAGCTAGGTATATTGCCGTGGTGTTGCCACTTCCCACGTATGCAGTCTGAAATCATCATCATGCCTTCCAAGCTATTATGGCCTAAATCCCCATGTGCATGCTCATGGCAATGGTTTGTGTCAGTGGTCATTGCTATTGGTAAGGGGACCGGTGTAAGAGTATTGTAGCTGTGCTGTCCCTACTTGTCGGCTGTTCTGTGGTTCTATTGCTTTGTCAGTAATTTTTGTTTTGTGTATGTGAAAATGCCATGTGGTGTGTTGCATTGACATGTGTCCACTTCCATCTGTCCTAGGAGGAGACCAAACATACATCTCCCCTACCAATTGCTGGCAGACATGGAGGATGTGGAGGTTATACGGAAATTCCGTCTGGACCGACCCACCCTGCATCACCTATGTGCAATGTTGGAAGCCCACCTTCGTCCTCGCAGGGTGTATCCTACAGCATTCACCCCCACGGCTAAGGTGATGGCTGCACTGCATTTTTTCGCAACCGGATCTTTCCAAAACACAGTGGGCAGTGGAGGTGGGATGTCCCAGCCCATGTTCAGCATGGTGCTATGGGATGTCCTGTCAGCTAGGATGCTCTACAGGAACCGGTACATCCGATTCCCCAGGGCTCATGATTTGGCGGCAGTGAAGGGTGCTTTCTATGCCCTTGGACGCATCCCCCACGTTGTTGGTGCAATTGATTGCACCCATGTTGGCCTTGTTGCACCACAGGTCATGGAGCACATCTATAGGAACCGGAAACATTTCCACTCCCTGAATGTGCAAGTGGTGTGCCTGGCGGACATGATTATCACACACGTGTGTGCGAAGTTTCCCGGATCCGCCCATGAATCGCACATCATGCGCCACAGCATCCTCCCACGAATGATGACCAATCTTCAACCGGACCGTGCATGGATTGTTGGTGAGTATGCATACTCTTGTAGCGTGCTGGGTGTGACATGCTGTTTTGTATCCTGTTGGAATTGCAACGATTCTCTGTGTTTCTCACACCCAGGTGACTCTGCATATCCTAACGGGCCTTGGCTGCTGAGCCCACTACGTAATCCTAGGACACCAGCTGATGTCAGAAAAAATGAGGCACATGGGAGGACCAGACGTGTGGTGGAGCGGACTTTTGGACTCCTGAAGTCCAGATTCAGATGCCTGGACCGCACCGGGGGTGCACTGGCATACTCCCCACAGAAGGTGTGCCAGATAGTTGTGGCATGCTGCATGCTGCACAATCTCGTGATTCGCAGGCAGATTCCCCTGATAGTGGATGACGGTGATCAGCCAGGGCCCCCACCTGCAGACCAAGCCGTGTCCAGTGACGAGGACAGTGGAGAGGAGGAAGCAGTGAATGAGCGTCAGCAGCTCATCGCCCGCTACTTCACTTGACGGTGAGTGACCATGTACGACGGCTGATGTTGCTGTAGTTGTGTAGGTGTATGTGTGCATTGTCACGGCGGTCTATTGTTCACTGAGTGCTGTGTGGCAATGGTCCATGTCCAGGGTAGTATGCCACTGACAGTGGCTGTAGCATTGTGCCCTGTTGCTCTGTGAGATGTGTGAACATTGCTTAAACTTGATGACAAGTACTGTGTGATGAGTGTGTGACACACACATTCAATGGACTCTTGTTCTGTTTTTCACCCCTAGGTCCCTACAGCCTCTCCTGGCCTATCGACATACCACACTCCAGATGCATTTCTGATCATGGTGATGGTTGCACATCCTTGATTAAACACAGAGCAGATAAAACAGAATGTGATCCAGGTGTATTTATTTTAAGCAATGACGTGATTGTGGGCAAGGTGATCACAAAAGTGGTGCATGCTGAAACAATGAGTTGACGGACATGTCCGCGTGATGGTCAAGGTGTACCCATGTTGTTCTGGGTCCACAGTCTGACAGACACATGCCATTCACATGGCAGTGTGGGGTAGGATAGTAGTCCAAGTGAATGCAGTAGATGGCCACCGTGGCTGGCTGACTCACTGGCGTTTGGAGCGTGCGAAGTCATCTCTGGACACCTGTTTCCTCTTCGGATGACCCCTTCCACGTTTGAGAGGGGGTTGTGTTTGTGGGCTGCTGGTGGTGGCTGAGGATTGCCCACTCGCTGTGGACGCAGGGGAACTGGATGTTGCACGACCCTGCGCCCCAGCAGGTGGTGGCGGAGGTGGTGTGGTTGGCCTTGATTGGGCCCTCACCGCCACCACTAGCTGGCCCATGAGGTCGACAAGTTTGCCCATACGGGTCACGAATTGGCCCATATGGGCGTCCATGGACCTCAACACCCCAAGGACTTCCCGCGTATCGGCAGCTGACCGGGCCCATTGTCCCTGGCCCTCTTCATAGGCCCCAAGGACTCTGGCGATTTGCGGCAGGGCTTGGCTCCCAGGCTCTGATGGCGTTGGCCTGACCCTGCTCCTCCCACCTGAACTGCTGCCACCGACCTGCCCACTTGCCACATTGGTCACCCGGGGCCTTGTTGTGGCTCCCAGGGTCGATTTCGAGGGTGAGTGGTCAGGGAGGCCCTGGTGGTGGTGGTGGTTGCAGCGGTGGTGGTGGTCGCAATGACCGTGGCAGCAGGGGCCTGGGACTGGTCACCAGCCCTGGGAGATGGGTTGGTGGGTAGGAGGGGTCCTGGGGAGCGGTTGCGCCCTGCCACACCAGATGTGCCTGGTCGGGAGTCCTCGTCCGAAGAGGTGTCCAGGTCTTCCACATCCGTGAGTCCGGGTGGAGGGCTTGTGGACTGGCTGTGATGGCTGCTGTCTCCCTCTCCAGCATCATGCTGTTCGTCACCTGTGGGGCGGAGACGAAAGGTTATTGTGTTGCACCTTGCAAGATTTGTGTTAGATGTCTGACATTCACAGTTGGTGCACAGTTGTGCACTGATTTCCCAGATGCGTGTGTATGGCTCTACAATGTGTGTGCGTGATCAAGGCAATGGAATAGTGTGATGGGTGCATATGGCATGGGACGGATTTGGATAGCCAATCGGTGTGTGTTGCAGTACCCCTACATTTTGTGGCTTTGGTGGAAACGGGGTACAGCCCCATGAACGCTTTGGAGATGAAATATGTTTTTGAGGTTCAAATGAAACGCTTAGAAACGCAGATGGCAAAAGGGGTACAGCCCCATCAACGCTTTTGAGATGAAATATGGTTTTGGGGTTCAAATGAAACGCTTAGAAACGCAGATGGCAAAAGGGGTACAGCCCCATCAACGCTTTTGAGATGAAATATGGTTTTGGGGTTCAAATGAAACGCTTAGAAACGCAGATGGCAAAAGGGGTACTGCCCCATCAACGCTTTTGAGATGAAATATGTTTTTGGGGTTCAAATGAAACGCTTAGAAACGCAGATGGCAAAAGGGGTACAGCCCCATCAACGCTTTTGATATGAAATATGGTTTTGTGGTACATACTGTGACATATGGGTGCAGAAGGGGACATGTGTTTTGGCCACACGACACTGCAGAGACAAAGGTGTGTGTATGTCTGACATACCCAGCATATCTGCTCACTGTTATCATTTAGGGACATTACACTGCAAGCATTGTAGTGAGTGAGTAATGGTTGTGTGCCACACAACGTATTGCAGATGGGACAATTCCTTGGTGTGCGTGCTACCCTCAGCCATGTGCAGCAATGCAGTGCTCTTGGGGTGTTGACTATATTAGGTATGTTGTAAATCACAGTGTGACATGCGCTTCAGACACTGCAGACACATTATTTGTCATCGGCAGGAATCTTTGCTGAACTACTGTATATGGGACAACTGTTTAGATGATATATCTTTCATGACACTGGGGCTGAAAGATGAGATGGATGAGATTTTGAATGTGCATTGTGTAGCTGTGTGGTTCATGGGTCCAGTGGTGTATGTGACATTACTGGGGTTCCACTCTGTTACATTGAGACAAGATAGACTTACATGGGTGATGTTGTACAATGTCAGCGGAACAAGCAGACACGACTACATGGACAAGACTTCGATGGTGTTGCTGATGTGTGTGATGACTGGCACAGTGCACGCCATGTGGGTCAGTACTCCAGTGAGACTTGTGCATGCAGACGTGACTCCTTACGTGTTACTGTATTTGAGATGGCTCATGTGGGCTATGACTCTGTAATTCATGTCCGTGTGCACATTAGTCACATGATTATGACAGGGAGCAGTGCTACCTGTTCCTCTGCTACGTGACATGTCCCAAATGTTAGTCGTAGTACAGTCCTCATGCCTACAGACACCCCGCCCTGTACAGTAGTCTACCTACTTGTTGGTTTGGAGGGAGCAATGCAATGGCTACCACATGGTTATGAGAGGGAGGGGTGCTCCATCTTGCTGGTCTGTGGGAGTGGGGGCCGTGTTGTGAGTTGTGGTGATGGCTTACCACCCACAGACACCCCCTCCATGTAGGGAAACATATCTACCTGTCGGGTGAAGGTGTGCACTGCAATGGCTGACACATGGGTGTGGGGAGTGCTCCATCTTGCTGCGCTGTAGGACTAGGGGCCTGGTGGGGGTTGTACTTCTGCAGTCCCCCCTCCGATACACAGACTTTGTGGTAAGGCTACTTACCTGTTACTTGTTGGTTAGTGCAGCTATGGCTGACACATGAGTGTGGGTGTGGGGAGTGCTCCTTCCGGCGCATCTGGGGTACAAGGGGACCTGGTGGGAGTTGTGGTGCTGGCTGACTGTACACATGCCCCCATGGTTTTGTTTGTTGGTACCTTTGGACTGAGAGTGTGGGAGTGTCTGTTGCATGTGTGAGAGATGTCTTGTGGATTGTGTACTGGACATGGTGGTGTTTGGCCCTCGGACCTATGGCATTCTGGTAGTGCATGACAGTACATAGCGGTGTGCTGGTATACATTTGTTTGTACTTACCAGCCTCCACTCCCCCTGGTATTCCAGTGAGACTCTCCGGATGTAGAATGCCTCGTACCTTCTCCTCCCACGCCTTGAAGGTCTTCAATAGCGCGGGATTTCCGCCGCCAGTCCTGTCAGCCAGCTCACGATTCTTGGCCTCCTTCTTCCTGACCACGCTTTTCAGGTCGTGCCACCTCTTTGTGATTTCACCCCGGTTGCGTGGCACGTTCCCAACTGCATTCACCTGGTCTACGATCCTGCTCCACATTCTGTTTCTGGTGGCTACTGGTGTCTGTTGGACCTGGTTCCCATAGATTTGTGGGTGCACCTTGATGATCTCGTCGACCATGACCGTCAACTCAGTGGCAGTGTACTTAGGCATTCTTTGTGTTGCCATGGTGTGTGGTTTGGTATTTGTGGTGCTGGTGTGGTGGGTGTGTGGTGTGTGGTGTGTGATGTGCAGGGGGTTCGTGGTGCCGTTGTTTCAGTGGTGATGGTTGTGGTGTTGTTGGTGATGAGTGTGATGTGTGCGTGCGTGTGGTGTGCTGCTTTCCTTTGTGGCTCTCTGGGTTCTCTGATGGCGTCTTCGCTTTGTAGTAGTGCAAGGGATTGTGGTCTGTGAAGGGGCTGCTTTTGTACTTACCTATGTGGGTGTGTCATGATGGGCTGTAGTTTTCAGGTGTGTTGTGTCTGGTGTCCTGGGATTTGTAGTTTTTTAGTTTTGCCAGGGGGGATGTGTCTTTGGGATGTGTTCTGTGTTTGGGTATTTTGGCGTAGTTTGCTGTGTGGTCTTGTTGGCCATGTTGTGTGTATTTCTTTGTTCCGCAAAAGATTTCCGTGCACGTACGTGGCCGCCAGGCCTTCCGCCGTGTCAGTTATTCATCACTGTTGTTAACCGTGGCGGGCGGGGAATATGTGGATTTTCCGCGCTCATGTCGGGGAAGATCATAATTACACGGTCGTTGTCTCAGTCGTCAGAGCGGGCGGATTTGGGTTTTCGGGCGGGATTGCGTCCGTGGCGGACGGATAATCTTCTACTCTGAGATGGACGGGCGGAATTTTGTGGGTTTTTACCGCCGCGGGCGGAGGTTGCTTCGCGTCTTCATAATTGCTCGGTCGGTATTCCCATGGTGCAGGCGAGCGGTTTTCTCAGGCTATAGTAGATGGCGGATTTTTTAACGCCGGTTATCGTAATGGGCCCCTAAATGATTAAAAAAAATAATATAATTATACTAACCCAAATAAATGAATACATTCACAATATAACATTAAATTACTTTCCAACAATGCAAAAATTACATATATATAATATACAATAAATATAAATATTATAATTTACATTTATTTACAAATATATTTAAATAACAACAAATAACAAATATAAACATTAAATAAACATTACATATATTTACCTAACTAAAAGGTAACTGCTAAAAAATTCAAATAACGTATCTCAACCAATGATTTTAAACTAAAAACACACAAACCATTAGAAAATGTTAACTAATTAACTAAACACTATAAAAACAATCAATTAACACAAATTTACCGTTTATCGGCCAAACACAGAGGGAGAGCATTACATTGCGAGAGAGATACCAGAGAAGAAAGAAAATCTACACAAACTACTATATCAAATTATACTACAAAACAGGTAAGAATAAAACTTTTTTCTAAATATAAATGCCTCGACATCCTTACCTTAAATCACTAAAATAATGAAATGTTCCCCTTTTTGAAATAAAACTAAATAGCAATACAACCAAAATGATAAAAAACAACACAAATATATTATTAGATACATTATTCAACTCAACATAATAAATAGTATATATAATAAATGTAAAACTTAACCTATAAAGAAAGTAAATAGCTCTGCTTTTTTTTTTACAAATATCTAAAGTACAAAACATAACTAATAAACACATTTTTCTTCACAGCTTTTACAAACTGCACCTACAAAAAGCATCAAAGAAATCAAAATCATCAAATACAAAAAGTAAGTATTATTTGCTTCAGTGCTAAATAAAAACAATACCAATAAATTACAAACATATCTCTCATGTAACTAACAAACATTTTTCTTTCACACCAACAGAAAATAAAACAGTGAAAAACCAACAAGCAGCAAATTATCCCATCAACAGAAGTCAAAGAACACTAATGTAAGTATTTTTTCTATATTTTTAATAATACTAGCACTACTTAATTCACAACAGCATATTAACTAAATACATATTTATATATCTTCACAGATATACCCCGAAAATGTCAGAAGGTGCAAAGTTTATCACATCTCAAAAGGGGAAACTAATGCTTTGCTACATGGGTTACACTTACACCCAAGAAAAAGTGATAGAAAATAAAACTCATTGGAAATGTAGCAAATATTATGCCAATGCCTGTTATAAAAGAGCTACTACAATATATTTAAATGTTGTGAATGTTAGAGAGCACAACCATCCCCCCCAATGTGACTGAAGTAGAAGTAAGAGATGCCCTAGAGACAATAAGGGAAGTAAGCAAAAGTTCCCAGCAGGCAAGTACTCAAATTCAAAAAAATGTTTTAGCAAAAGTACCAGAACATGTCACAGGACAACTTCCTTCCATACCCAACTTAAAAAGATTAATAGCAAAAACTAAAAGAACTTCAGATCTAACTCCACCCACCCCCCAAACATTTGGAGAAATCCAAATACTCCCAGAATACACCATCACCCACAAAGAAGAAAAAAATCTTACTCTATGACAATAAAAGTCATGAGAAAAGAATTATTATCTTTGCAACTAACACTAATTTGCAAAAACTTAAAAACTGAGAAACGTGGATGATGGACAGAACCTTTAAAGTTTGTCCCAAACCATTTTATCAACTGTATACAATTAATGGTGAATTCGAAGAGACAAATATCCCATTAATTTACGCATTACTCCCTAATAAAATTAACACCACCTATATAGAAGTACTAACTACAATAAAACAATTCACAGAAAATTACTATCCCCAAAGAATAAAAATAGATTTTGAACAGGCAATGATTCAGGCAATACTCAAACTTTACCCACACACTGCAATACAAGGGTGCTACTACCATTTTGACCAAAGCATATGGAGGCACCTACAAAATCTACTTTAAGCATAGAATATTCAACTAACAGCAACTTTGCCTACCAAATAAAAAAATTCATCGCCCTGGCCTACATACCTACTACTGAAGTAGCCAATCACTACAACTTACTAATAGAAAGTCCTTTCTATCAAACCAATGATACAAAATTAAGTCCCCTGCTCGACTACTTCGAAGACACCTGGGTGGGAAGGTTACATAGATCAGGACATTGTAGACAACCTAAATTTCAAATACCCTGGTGGAATGTGTATGGCAGTACTTTGGAACAAAAAGCCAAAACAAACAACGCAGTGGAAGGATGGCATAATGCCTTCCAAGTCACAATTGGAAGAGGACAGCCAACATTACATAAACTTATTGAAGCTATTAGAAAGGAACAAAGGGGCCCATTAGGATGCCGGGCGGAAGCACTACCGCCGTGCTGGCGGATGCAAAAACCACCAGTCACCGCCTGCACGCAGCAGTCCACACGCCCGCCCGATTACGATGCGAAAAGTCAGCCAAACACCGCCGGCAAGCCAGCGACACCGTCCGCCATCAAAGTGCGCCCGTACACGTAGCGGCGCAGCACTATTGACACACACCGTCCGACGAAACACGTACCGCCCGGCGTACAAATTACGATGCCGCACACAAACTGAACCCACGGCTAAGAGACACCGTACGTCAAACCGAAGCGGTAACACGAACGCCGAGCACGGACACCGAAGAAGCGGCACCCCCGAGCATGAATCCAGCACTGCAGGCCCTCCCTATGCTCTATCTGATGCACCACCAAGGACGCAACGTACCGCGAAGACGCAGGTAGGCACACATACAACAAGTGCACGCAAACAGCGCACACAGTGCAAGGGCGGAAAAAGCGGACAACCCCCACCCCCGCGTGTACACGACACATCTACCATAGCACCCACATATGACACACAGGCCAAATTGTAACATCTCGTAACACATGTGTACACACCACCTGGGACTAGGAACCAACCACCCCGTCACGGCCCCAAAGCGGCGATGACGCTGCCACACATGCGCACAACGCAGAGGCCAACCGCAGCGCCATGCATGCGTCGCACACAGACACAGGGACACAACCAAGCAGCACACACACCAGCCCCACCCCGAACGCACATGACACGTGACAGGCCTGCCACAGACATGTCCCCAACGCCCAATTCACGGACAACACCCAACGTCACACAACCGACGCACACATGTCAGTGAAGTCACGCAACAGCAGGACACACCCCAGTGCAACAAACATGGCGAAGCACACAGCGGCGGCAACACCAACTAGGAGAAGCAGGGCCCCTTCGGGAAGAGGAACGCCAGTACCACACTGAAACACCCATACCACCCTGCACATATGAACAAGACATACAAAACGGAACACCAAAGAGCCCGGGGACCGACAACAGGTGGCCCAAGAATAACACTCACACACAAGGCCCAACGCAGAGCGGAAAGGCAGCCTGCCGCCCACACAAGGGAGAGCAGACAGCACTGAATGACCTTCCATTCCAACTCCGAAACCACAGCCCTACGAAAGAAGCCGGTGAATACAGCCATTGTCCAATAAAAGACCAACACAGGCATGCAGAGGAGACCGACCACAGGGCAGATAGCGCATATCACAGAAGAACACAACGGACGGGAAAGAATAAAGAAAACACTCCCCCATGTCGGCCCCATGCAAGTTAATTGGAAGGAGTCACACATCACTGACCTTGAACTGTCTGAGAAGCATGTGGGATGAGGGCCCGTGTCCTCCGCACAAGCCAACAGAACACAAGTCCTGTCTCCCTACGACTACACAGAGCTCACAGCAACCTCGGAGCGTGCACATTGCAGACTGCACACACAGCCGGAGCACGCCACCACAACGCACCGCTGCAAAATGGCAACCGCAACACACCTACCCAACTACGCCGGACAGGTCAAGCTGTACAAAACCAACCTGATACATATATTGGGATGCGAACTCCTGTCCCTGCTGAACGTCAGTTACCGACTGACTTACCGCATCACATTGTTCAGCTGCGTCATACCCGTCTTCTACTGTCGGAGGTGTCCCTACCAGCATCCCGTGGAGATGTGTCTCTCCAACCCGGCATGTCTAAAGGCGGACCTGCTAGCACTATTCCTCCCTCTGGACGCACACGACAGGGCCTGCTCTGCCTATGGGGGCATGGCGTATGTGGCCAACATCGCACCCGCACTGAAATGGGACCACTGTGCCTCCACACGACGGATCATCGAGCACAGCTACATCGAATGTCACCCAGCATGCCCCATCATGGTCCTCCAAGGGACAACTTACGAACAACACCTTGACAGCCACCATCCGCTACATTGGCTGGCAAACATAAACACCACCAATGACATGGAAGCCCTGCTGGACGGCATCGCATACCTGACAACCTGTAAATTCGTCGGACCCCAACGCAGGTTCCCCGATTGACCTATGATGTCCAACCCCGCACCCATGCTTAGCTTCCGCACGGACTGGCCAGTCACCACCACAACAGCCATACCAAACGACCGGCAACAATTACCACACCATCAACGACATCGCCATGACATCGGATATGACCGGGACATGCACACTGTTCCCCATCACATCCAGGAACACCGCATGCATCGTGGGAGGCAGTGGCATGGGGTCTGTGTATCGCACCCACATGGACGGAACTGCACGAACAACCAGGACACGACATGGATCCAGCGCCCATGGACACACACACCGCTCAGTGGACATGAATAGGTCGCCTGGAGTCTGTGGGTGCTGCACCCCTCCCACCCCCGCCCCGGAAATCCCATACCAGGACCTTTGCACGGACGACAAGTGCAAACAACAACAACACGACCCCAGTGACTGTGACATGTCCAGTAACCACCACATTGCAACAACAAGTGGCACGCCGCTGCATGCACGCAAGCACATGCCCTGATGTCATCTCACATGCACGCGTGCATGAGGAACAACCGCAGCAAACCTGTCACATGGAACTGAGATGGACTGTGCCCATGATGCCAAGCGGTCTGGTAGGCTACTTGTATACCGTCTGTGTCAAAGTCCGCAGCTCCGCAGCTATACGTAAATGTACATTAGCACAGCCTTGGCCAAGCAGATGTAACTCTGAAGCCCACATCCCACATGCAACAGCCAATCACATGTAACCCCACACCCTATCCCATTTGTAATCATGCTCAGTATATCCTCAACATGTATTCCGCTGCCAGTAGTGTCCACTATACTGCATCACAGAGGACAGAAGACTCAATATAATGTTTGAAACCAAAACTGTCTCCGCTGACTCATTTCACAAGTACGAATGAGAGAGGATGAGAGTATGTGAAGTACACGGCAGTCGTGACATGACCATGTAGTCCACTGGTATTGGATGTCAACGCAAATGAGTAGCACTACTGTGGAAGACACACATGTGTCGTGTGAAGTCGTATGGACGCAGTGCTCAGGTGGGTGGGTGCGACGGGTAGATGCGCACATGCCAAGTTGGAGCACGCCGTGTTGGGAGGGGTCATGAACAGTACACCACCGCTTCCCTGGGCATTGTGAGAGGACACCTGTCGGGGGGAAGTGAACACGTGTGTGCACAGCAGCCGGGCACACGAACAATGCGGAACCAGGCGCACACGTCAGCCCACCCTCCGTGGACTAGCTGGATCCTGTTGTGCGCCCGCCATGCCCCTTGACAAGGCACACACAGCCCCAGTCGACCAGGTGTAACCCCAACATAGTCAATCCGCACAGGCGATACAGGGCACGGGATGGCAGTGGAGCATGGTGTGTGAGAGGTCTCCTCGCGCTCCTCCTGGTCATATCACGCAGGCAATAGAACCTCAACGTGTAGCATGGCACAAGTCAAATGGAAGTGTAGGGGGACGCACCTCAGCACGAGCAGCACTGACGTCACGGGAGGTGGCTCGCACCATCCCATCCATTGCCCATTATACCAACCACGCCACATGCCATTGCGACTAAGTGCAAGCGCGTGCGCCACCACCCCCGAGCCCTCCCCAGAGAGGCCAAAGAGTGAATGTGTGGGCCATCAGTCACAGACGGACGCGGCCTGGCCGCAAGGGCAGCCACTGCCACTGGGTGTCGCAGGTGGCGGATCCGGAAGGCGAAGACTGTGATGCATAGTCCATGCAGGCCGGGTCTCCATTTGGGGCACCACGCAGGTGGACGGCGTCCCGCCACACATCATACCCTGAGACAGCCCACTCGTGCAACTGGACCCACACATACACTCCTTGCCCTCTCTGGTGCGAGCTTGGGGCTGCCTGTGCAAGCGCTAGCCTCGCAGGTGCACATGCATATTGGGGGAGCGAGGGGAGGACATGAGGGCTGGGGCGAAGATGACTGTATCACTGTCAGTGAGTACAAGGGATGACCCAGATGTGGAAAGGAAGAGACGTGTCCCGTGTGTACTGCAACTAGTCGCCAATCCAACTACCCCCCATGTCCGGAATGTAAGCCCGCACCTAGGCCCGCCCATCCGCCACATCGAATATACCACCAGCACAACAACCTTCCCATTCGAAACACTGACTGGGGGTGGCGACCAGTGAACAAACATGTGTAGCCTACCCACGCGTACATGTGGGCCCTCCATGATCCATGTCACCTGCGGCAAAGTCATGACATGCGCAATGAGGGAAGTGAGGTGAGCTGTCCGCCCCACGCACAGAAGGTGCATCAGCTCCACAGACCCAGCAGCGAGTCCAGCAGGGGTCACATGTGCAGGGGCAGCTGTGCCTGGTGTGAAGGCACATGCACATGGACAGCACATCGACCAATGTGTAGTCTGCCCACATCTACAGTCCATCATCATGCGGACATAGGAATTGTACACAGGGCAACACATCTTAGTGGGTGCACCCACCGTGACCAACAATGCGCAATCATCGACGTACCCGCCCTGTGCATGGCCCCCCACCCAACGGAGGCACATCCAGTGCCACCATCCCACACACACAAGCCTTCCACGGAACATGCTGTGTCCAATGGTCAGTACAGAGTCAGCGCCCATCTGGTGGATCCTGAACAGGAGACACATGCACACACATGATAGCTCCCACTATGTACGTCTGCCACCTGGCACGTGCAATGTAACCTCTCACCTGTGACGTGTGACTGCAAGCACACAGCCGTCTTGGCATGGGGCTGTCAATGTGGACACCTGTCAATGTTTCGGGAGGTGTGATCCGTACAGTGCTGTACATAGGGTGCAGTGCTGACACCTACTACTGTCTCATATCCCCTCGTGCCACAGGTCCCACTTGTTTTGGCCGCTCAGCCTGTGCCCACATCGTCGTCGTCGTGTGCCATACTCATCCAGCCTCGGAAGCAGTGCCATGCTCAGCAGACATTCATGTTGCCGTGGCGTTGCCGCTTGACGAATATGCAGTCAGTCCCCATCAGCACGCCCCGCAAGTCATTGGGGCCTAGATCCCCATGTGCATGACCATGGCAGTGGTTTGCATCACTAGCCATTGCCATTGGTGGGAGACCTGTGTAAGTGTATTGTGGCCGTGCCGTCCCTGCTTGACAGCTGGGCTGTGACTCATGTGCTTGCTCAGTCATGTCAGTGATGTGAATGCGAAATTGCTATGTGTTGTGTTGCTCTGACATGTGTCCACTGCCATCTTCCCTAGGCGGAGACCGAACATTGACCGCCCATACCAATTGCTGGCGGACATGGAGGATACTGAGGTCATAAGGAAGTTTCGGCTGGACAGGCCAACCCTGCATCGACTGTGTGCCATGTTGGAACCCCATCTCCGTCCCCGCAGGGTGTATCCGACAGCATTCACCCCCACGGCTAAGGTGATGGCCGCCATGCATTTCTTCGCCACTGGGTCATTCCAGCACACAGTGGGCAGTGGAGGAGGGATGTCCCAGCCCATGTTCAGCAAGGTGCTGAGGGATGTACTGGCAGCCATGATGCTGTACCGAAACAGGTACATCAGATTCCCCAGGGCTCGTGAATTGGCGGCAGTGAAGGGTGCATTCTATGCCCTTGGCAGGATCCCACACGTCGTTGGTGCCATTGATTGCACACATGTTGGCCTTGTTCCACCACAGGCCACTGAGCACCTGTACCGCAACAGGAAGCACACGCACTCCCTGAATGTGCAAGTGGTGTGCCTTGCGGACATGGTGATAACCCACGTGTGTGCAAAGTTCCCAGGCTCGGCCCATGACGCACACGTAATGCGCAACAGCATCTTGCCACGACTGATGTCCAATCTGCAACAGGATCGTGGCTGTATTGTCGGTGAGTATGTGGAGTGGTGTAGCGTGCTGGTTGTGCGATGCTGTCCCCTGTCCAGTTGGAATAGCAACGGTTCTCTGTGTCCCTCACACCCAGGTGACTCTGCGTACCCGAATGGGGCATGGCTGCTCAGTCCATTGAGGAATCCTCGCACCCCAGCAGACGATCGCTACAATGAGGCACATGGGAGGACCAGACGTGTGGTCGAGCGTACCTTTGGCCTCCTCAAGTCCAGGTTCAGGTGCCTGGACCGCACCGGGGGTGCGCTGGCGTACTCCCCACAGAAGGTGTGCCAGATAGTGGTGGCGTGCTGCATGCTGCACAATCTGGCCATTCGGAAGCAGATCCCCCTCATTGTGGATGACGGAGATCAACCAGGGCCCCAGCCCGCAGACCAGGACAGCTCGAGTGAGGAGGACAGCGGAGAGGAGGAAGCTGGGAATGTGCGCCAGCAGCTCATCGCCCGCTACTTCACTTAACGGTGAGTGTCCATGTACGACGGCTGATGTGTCTGTATTTGTGCAGGTGTGTGTGTGCTGTGTCAGGGTGGCCTTTTGTTCACTGCGTGCTGTGTGTCAACGCTCCATGCCCAGGTTAGTATGCCACTGATGGTGGCTGTGGCATTGTGCCCTATTGCTCTGTGCGATGTGTGTACATTGCTTGTAGTTGTTGACATGTACTGTGTGATGGGTGTGTGACACACTCATTGAATGTGCTCCTGTTCTGTCTCCCACCCCTAGGTCCCTACAGGCCCTCCGGTTCCATTGCCATGCCACGCATCAGGTGCCGTTCCGCTCAAGGTGGCCGTTGTATTCCGTACAATTAAAACACAGGGCACAGACAGCAGTTTGTGGAAGAGGTGCATTTATTTCAAACTGTGACATGTGATTGTGTGTAAGGTGATGACAAAAGTGGTGCGTGCAGTGACAATGAGCTGTCGGTCATGGCTGCGTGATGCTCAGGGTGTACCCACTGGTTCTATGTCCATAGTCCAACACACACATGCCATCCAGATGGCTGTGTGGAGTGGGATCGTAGTCCAAGTCAATGCAGTGGGTGGTCAAGGAAGGCTGGCTGGCTGCCTCACTTGCGTCTGGAGCGTGCGAAGTCCTCCCGGGAGATCTGTTTCCACTTCGGACGGCCCCTTCCACGTTTGCGAGGGGGGTGCCTGCTTGCGACCTGCTGGTGGTTGAGGTGTGCTCACTGGCTGTGGACGCAGGGGAACTGGACACTGCTGCTCGACCCTGCGCCCCGGCAGGTGGTGGCGGAGGGGGAGCTGCTGTCCCTGGCTGTGACCTCACCGCCACCACCAGCTGGCCCATGAGGTCCACGAGTTGGCCCATACGGGCGTCCATGGACCTCAGCACCCCCAGCACCTCACGCGTGTCTGTAGCTGACCTGGCCCATTGTCCTTGGGCCTCTTCATAGGCCCCAAGGACTCTGGCCATTTGAGGCAGGGCATGGCTCCCAGGGGAGGCTGGCGTTTCCCTGACCCTGCTCCTCCTACCAGTCCTGCTGCCACCGGCCTGCCCACTAGCCACATTGCTCACCACGGTCCTCGCCCTGGCTCCCAGGGTGGATCCAGTCGTCCGGGCCACCACCTGCGCTGGGGCTGGGGCCAGCGAAGACGTGGTGGCGGTTGCGGCAGTGGTAGTGGCCGCAATGACCGTGGGTGTGGCCGCAATGCCCGTGGGTGTGGCCGCAATGACCGTGGGTGTGGCCGCAACGACAGTGGCAGCAGGGGGCTGGGAATGTTCAGCAGCCCTGGATGATGGGTTGGTGGGTAGGAGGGGTCCTGGGGAGCGGCTGGGCCCTGCCACACTAGATGGGCCTGCTTGGTGGTCCGTGTCCGAAGAGGAGGACAGATCCTCCACATCCGTGTGTCCTCGTTGGGGGCTTGTAGGCTGGCTGTGCTGGCTGCTGTCTCCATCCCCAGCATCCAGCAGTTCGTCACCTGTGGAGAGAATGAGATTTGTTATTGTGTTGCACCTGGCGAAGTCTGTATTGGTTGTCTGACATTCTCCGTTCGTGCACTCTCGTGCACGTGTGTCCCGGAGGCGGGTGTGTGGCTGTACAATCTGTTGTTGTGTGTGCTTGGCAATGGGACTGTGTGCTGTGCACATGTGGCATGGGACGGATTGGCTATGCCGATGGGTGTGTTGCTGTGCTCCTACTTATTGTGACTCTGGTGTATGCGGGCTCCAGGCCCATCCTGGGTCTGGTTTGTACTTTGCTTTTGGGGTGCATATGGAACGCTTAGGAACGCATTTGGCAACATGGGGGTCATGCCCCAGGAACGCATTTGGGATGGAATATGCTTTTGGGGTGCAAATGGAACGCTTAGGAACGCATATGGCAACATGGGGGTCATGCCCCAGAAACGCATTTGGGATGGAATATGCTTTTGGGCTACATGCTGTGAGCCATGGGTGCCGAACGTGACATGTGTTGTGGCAGCATGACAGTGCATGGTCTGAGGTGTGTGCATGCCTGACATACCCTGCATATTTGCTGTCTGTTGTGATTACTGGACATGGCATTGGACGCATCGTTATGAGTGTGTGATGGTTGTGTGCCACCCGACGTATTGCAGTTGTCCCATCTCCTTGGTGTGCGTGCTGCCCTGTGCCATGTGCATCACTGCAGTGCTCGGGGGGGTGTGGCCCATGTTGTGTGTTGTTGCTCACAGTGTGGCGTGCGCTTCATTGACTTCTGGCACATGGTTGGTCATGGGCATGTATCTTAGCGTGACTGCTGTATGTGTGGCAGCTGTGCGGATGACATGCCTTTCATGAGACTGGGGCTGACGGATGGGATGGATGGTATGTTGTATGTGCATGGTGTGTCTGTGTGTTTGATGGGTTCAGTGGTGTTCGTGTGCATTTATGTTGTTCCGCTCTGTTGCGTCTAGTGTTGTTTGTCTTACATAGGCGTAGTTGTGGGGTGTGTGGTTGACAGGCAGTAGGGGCTACATGGACAGGACTTCAATGGTGTTTCGGTTGTGTGTGATGGGTTGCACAGTGGCTGCCGTGTGGTACTATATTCAGTGTGGCTTGTGCATGCAGACGTGGCTCCTTGGGTGTTGCTGTGTCTGTGATGGGTCATGTGGGGTGTGAGTCTGTGGTTCATGTCCGTGTGCACATTGTTCACTTGTTCGTGACAGTGGGCGGTGCTGCGTGTTCGTCTGCTACGTAACATGTCCCATGTGTTGGTCGTGTTACGGTCCTCATGCCTCCAGTAATCCAGCCCTGTCCAGTTTCCCACCTGCAGGTTGTTCGTGCGTGCACTGTACTGGATGCCACATGGTTCTAAGCGGGGGGTGCTCCATGTTGCAGGTCTGTGGGGGTGGGGGCGGTGTTGTGGGTCGTGGTGATGGCTGGACACCCACTGACACCGATTGTTGTGGACCGTGATGTCTACCTTTCGGCTGTCGGTGTGCACTGCGGTGGCTGACACGTGGGTGTGGGGTGTGGGGGATGCTCCTCCTTGCTGTGCTGTGGGACTAGGGGCCTGGTGTGTGTTGTACTTGAGCTGTCCACCCTCCCACCCACTGCACTTTGTGTTCCTGCCACTTACCTGTTACTTGTCGGTTAGTGCAGCTATGGCGGACACATGGGTGTGGTGGGTGCTCGTTGTGGCGCTTCTGGCATACTTGGGGACCTGTTGGTGGTTACGTGGCTGGCTGAGTGTACACATGCCCCCACGTATCTTACAGTTGTTAGGTTTGGGCTGTGTGTGGTGGTGTCTGTTGCATGTGTGTGTGATGTGTTGTGTATTGTGTGCTGGACATGGGGGTGTTTGTCCCTGGGAGCTGTGGCATGGTGGTAGTGCATGTGAGTACATAGCGGTGTGCTGGTATACATTAGTTTGTACTTACCAGCCTCCACTCCCCCTGCTAATCCGGCGAGGATCTCCGGATGTATAATGACTCGCACCTTCTCCTCCCACGCTTTGAAGGTCTTGAAGAGCGCGGGATTCCCTCCGCCAGTGACGGCAGCCAGCTCTCTGTTCTTGCTCTCCTTCTTCTTGACCAGGCTCTTGACGTCATTCCACCGTTTGTTGATTTCAACTCTGTTCCTGGGCAGGGTCCCGACTGCATTGACCTGGTCTACGATCCGGTTCCACATTCTGTTTCTGGTGGCTAGTGGTGTGTGCTGGACCAGGTTCCCATAGATTTGTGGGTGCACCTTGATAATCTCGTCGACCATGACCGTCAGCTCAATGGGCGTGAACTTGGGCATTCTTTGTGGTGCCATGGTGTTTGTGGTGCTGGTGCGGTGTGTGTTGTGTAATGTGCAGGGGGTTTGTGGTGCCGGTGTTTGGTGGTGGTGGTGGTGGTGGTTGTGATGTGTGCGTTTCTGTGGTGTGCTGCTGTCCTTGCTGTGTCACTGTGTCCTCTCCTCTCCTCTCTAGTTTGCAATGTTGCAAGGGGTTGTGGTCTGTGGGAGTGCTGCTTTTGTACTTACCTATGTGGGTGTGTCCTCATGGTCTGTTGTTTTCAGGTGTGTTGTGTCTGGTGTTCTGGCCTTTGTATTTTTTGTTTGTCCAGGGGGGTGTTTTCGGGATGTGTACTGTGCTTGTGTATTTGTGCGTGCCTTGCTGTGTGGACTTGTTGGCCATGTTGTGTGCGATTGTTTTTGTCAGCGGATGGTTTCTGTGCAGGGACGTGGGCGCCATGGCTTCTGCCGTGTCAATTCTCATCGGCGTTGTTTGCGCTGGCGGGCGGTATATTTGTGGTTTACCCGCGCTCATGGCGGTGCGATCGTAATTTCACGTGCGGTGTGTCGGCCGTGAGGGCGGGCGGTTTTGTGTTGTCGTGCGTGTTTCCGTCCGTGGCGGGCGGTTTGACTCCGACTCGGACGAGGGCGGGCGGTATCTTGTGTGGTTTTTCCGCCGATGGCGGTTTTCGGTTTGTGTATTCGTAATGGCGTGGTCGGTGTTCAGACGGTGTGTGCGGGCGGATTTTTGACGCTTTCATGGGTGGCGGATTTTTTTACGCCCGGTATCGTAATGGGCCTTAAAGCTACCAAGAACTCAGACTAGAGCAATCTCTAAGCAAAATCGGACCTAAACTAAGCAAACAAACCAAAACCATGTACGACTACCTCCAACATAAAACTAGGATGTATCCAAATATCCAAGGTCTAGAATATCTAGACATAATTGCAAAATCAATTCTCTAAATTAAATTAAAAGGCAAACTTTTGAAAAATAGAAAACATAAAAAGAAAGATTTTATCTTTTTTACAATTAATAAATATACTTATGTCATAAAATTTTAACTATAACTGAAAATTATATGACATAATATAAATATTAAAAAAGAAGAGAAAGAAAAAATAAACATTTCCCACCCGCAACAATAAAAAAACATTACTTACAGTTATGTAGCTGTAGAATGTCCTCACAAACGAAAAAATACACACCAATCCAAGGAAATATTAATCCATTAAAAAAGGAAACCCCCCAAAAAATGTAAAAATACAACTGTAGAAAAGGGAAATCCAACACCGCAATCCTCTGAATAAGGAAACCCTAAAAAACCTGAAAATATTTTTTGAAAAAACGCTCCAACAACCCGAAAAAAAGGAAATGTATAGTAACTTGTAATAAAACAAGAAACAACATTGTCCTTTATTTAAAAAAAAAAAGCGTGAATAACTCCATCCGTGCACCAAACCGAGGACCTGTAAATAAAAATTAAACAAAACCCACCCACAACAAATATACAAACCCACAACAACAAATATCAACATAAAATACACCAAAACACATATAATAAACACATAACTAAAACTACATAACATTCTAATTACATCCGACACTAAGTCAAACACATAAAACACTAAACTACCAAAACAACACCTAACTCACCCGAAAATGATCAAATAACAACCTAACAAACACATATACATTACTACTAACTTACCCCTACCTTAAAACTAACTTAAAAATATATAAAACTAAACTTACCCGCACAGACGAAAAGCAGCTCCCAACCGCGAGGTTCCGTCTTCCAAAATGACCTAAAAACGAAACAGATAGATGCAAAAGTTAGAAAAAGAAAACAAAATGGCAGCATAATTAAAATGAAAATAGGACTAACTCCCCATACACAACAATGGAAAATATTGAAAAAATGTTTAAAAATATGTGTATAATTTTACCTATACCAATATTTTTTCACAATGTTTAAAATAAACATAGAAAATTGTAAAATATACATTCATTATTATATTATTCACAAAAAATATAAAATAATATTTAATGTATATTAAAACATATGTTTATTCCATACACTTAACCTCAAAATATGATACAAAATGTGTTAAAAAATATATGTATTATTCAAAAATATTATGTAAAAATATAGGGGCCCATTACGATACCCGGCGTAAAAAAATCCGCCAGGCATGGAAGCGGCAAAAATCCGCCCGCACACACCGTCTGAACACCGACCACGCCATTACGATTACACAAACCGAAAACCGCCATCGGCGGAAAAATCACACAAAATACCGCCCGCCAACGTCCGAGTCGGAGTCAAACCGCCCGCCACGGACGGAAACACGCACGACAACACAAAACCGCCCGCCCTCACGGCCGACACACCGCACGTGAAATTACGATCGCACCGCCATGAGCGCGGGAAAACTACAAATATACCGCCCGCCAGCGCAAACAACGCCGATGAGAATCGACACGGCAGAAGCCATGGCGCCCACGTACCTGCACAGAAACCATCCGCTCACAAAACCAATAGCACACAACATGGCCAACAAGTCCACACAGCAAGGCACGCACAAATACACAAGCACAGTACACATCCCGAAAACACCCCCCGGACAAACAAAAACTACAAAGGCCAGAACCCCAGACACAACACACCTGAAAACAACAGACCATGAGGACACACCCACATAGGTAAGTACAAAAGCAGCACTCCCACAGACCACAACCCCTTGCAACATTGCAAACCAGAGAGGAGAGGAGAGGACACAGTGACACAGCAAGGACAGCAGCACACCACAGAAACGCACACATCACAACCACCACCACCACCACCACCACCACCAAACACCTGCACCACAAACCCCCTGCACATTACACAACACACACCGCACCAGCACCACAAACACCATGGCACCACAAAGAATGCCCAAGTTCACGCCCATTGAGCTGACGGTCATGGTCGACGAGATCATCAAGGTGTACCCACAAATCTATGGGAACATGGTCCAGCACACACCACTAGCCACCAGAAACAGAATGTGGAACCGGATCGTAGACCAGGTCAATGCAGTCGGGACCCTGCCCAGGAACAGAGGAGAAATAAACAAACGTTGGAATGACGTCAAGAGCCTGGTCAAGAAGAAGGAGGGCAAAAACAGAGAGCTGGCTGCCGTCACTGGCGGAGGGAATCCCGCGCTCTTCAAGACCTTCAAAGCGTGGGAGGAGAAGGTGCGAGTCATAATACATCCGGAGATCCTCGCCGGATTAGCAGGGGAGTGGAGGCTGGTAAGTACAAACTAATGTATACCAGCACACCGCTATGTACTCACATGCACTACCACCATGCCACAGCTCCCAGGGACAAACACCCCCATGTCCAGCACACAATACACAACACATCACACACACATGCAACAGACACCACCACACACAGCCCAAACCGAACAACTGTAAGATACGTGGGGACATGTGTACACTCAGCCAGCCACGTAACCACCAACAGGTCCCCAAATATGCCAGAAGCGCCACAACGAGCACCCACCACACCCATGTGTCCGCCACAGCTGCACTAACCGACAAGTAACAGGTAAGTGGCAGGAACACAAAGTGCAGTGGGTGGGACGGTGGACAGCCCAAGTACAACACACACCAGGCCCCTAGTCCCACAGCACAGCAAGGAGGAGCATCCCCCACACCCCACAGCCACGTGTCAGCCACCGCAGTGCACAACGACAGCCGAAAGGCAGACATCACGGTCCACAGCAATCGGTGTCAGTGGGTGTCCAGCCACCCCCACGACCCACAACACCCCCCCACCCCCACAGACCTGCAACATGGAGCACCCCCCGCTTAGAGCCATGTGGCATCCAGTACAGTGCACGCACGAACAACTTGCAGGTGGGAAACTGGACAGGGCTGGATTACTGGAGGCATGAGGACCGGAACACGACCAACACATGGGACATGTCACGTAGCAGACGAACACGCAGCACCGCCCACCGTCACGAACAAGTGAACAATGTGCACACGGACATGAACAACAGACTCACACCCCACATGACCCATCACAGACATAGCAACACCCAAGGAGCCACGTCTGCATGCACAAGCCACACTGAATATAGTACCACACGGCAGCCACTGTGCAACTCATCACACACAACCGAAACACCATTGAAGTCCTGTCCATGTAGCCCCTACTGCCTGTCAACCACACACCCCACAACTACGCCTATGTAAGACAAACAACACTAGACGCAACAGAGCGGAACAACATAAATGCACACGAACACCACTGAACCCATCAAACACACAGACACACCATGCACATACAACATACCATCCATCCCATCCGTCAGCCCCAGTCTCATGAAAGGCATGTCATCCGCACAGCTGCCACACATACAGCAGTCACGCTAAGATACATGCCCATGACCAACCATGTGCCAGAAGTCAATGAAGCGCACGACACACTGTGAGCAACAACACACAACATGGGCCACACCCCCCGAGCACTGCAGTGATGCACATGGCACAGGGCAGCACGCACACCAAGGAGATGGGACAACTGCAATACGTTGGCTGGCACACAACCATCACTCACTCATAACGATGCGTCCAATGCCATGTCCAGTAATCACAACAGACAGCAAATATGCAGGCCATGTCAAGCATGCACACACCTCAAACCATGCACTGTCATGCTGCCACAACACATGTCACGTTCGGCACCCATGGCTCACAGCATGTACCCCAAAAGCATATTCCCTCCCAAATGCGAATCTGGGGCATGGCCCCCATGTTGCCATATGCGTTCCTAAGCGTTCCATTTGAACCCCAAAAGCATATTCCCTCCCAAATGCGAATCTGGGGCATGGCCCCCATGTTGCCATATGCGTTCCTAAGCGTTCCATTTGAACCCCAAAAGCATATTCCCTCCCAAATGCGAATCTGGGGCATGGCCCCCATGTTGCCATATGCGTTCCTAAGCGTTCCATTTGAACCCCAAAAGCATATTCCCTCCCAAATGCGAATCTGGGGCATGGCCCCCATGTTGCCATATGCGTTCCTAAGCGTTCCATTTGAACCCCAAAAGCATATTCCCTCCCAAATGCGAATCTGGGGCATGGCCCCCATGTTGCCATATGCGTTCCTAAGCGTCCCATCTGAACACCAAAAGCAAAGTACAAACCAGACCCAGGATGGGCCAGGAGCCCGCATACACCAGAGTCACAATAAGTAGGGGCACAGCAACACACCCATCGGCATGGCCAATCCGTCCCATGCCACATGTGCACAGCACACAGTCCCATTGCCAAGCACACACAACTACAGATGCTACAGCCACACACACGCCTCCGGGAAACCCATGTACGAGATTGCACGAACTGTTAATGTCAGACGACAAATACATACTTCGCCAGGTGCAACACAATAACAAATCTCATTCTCTCCACAGGTGACGAACTGCTGGATGCTGGGGATGGAGCCAGCAGCCAGCACAGCCAGCCTACAAGCCCCCAACGAGGACACACGGATCTGGAGGATCTGTCCTCCTCTTCGGACACGGACCACCAAGCAGGCCCATCTGGTGTGGCAGGGCCCAGCCGCTCCCCAGGACCCCTCCTACCCACCAACCCATCATCCAGGGCTGCTGAACATTCCCAGCCCCCTGCTGCCACTGTCGTTGCGGCCACACCCACGGTCATTGCGGCCACTACCACTGCCGCAACCGCCACCATCGCCGCACCGACCACCACCGCCGCCACCACCACCACGTCTTCGCTGGCACCAGCCCCAGCGCAGGTGGTGGCCCGGCCGACTGGATCCACCCTGGGAGCCACAGCGAGGACCGTGGTGAGCAATGTGGCTAGTGGGCAGGCCGGTGGCAGCAGGACTGGTAGGAGGAGCAGGGTCAGGGAAACGCCAGCCTCCCCTGGGAGCCATGCCCTGCCTCAAATGGCCAGAGTCCTTGGGGCCTATGAAGAGGCCCAAGGACAATGGGTCAGGTCTGCTTCAGACACGCGTGAGGTGCTGGGGGTGCTGAGGTCCATGGACGCCCGTATGGGCCAACTCGTGGACCTCATGGGCCAGCTGGTGGTGGCGGTGAGGTCACAGCCAGGGACAGCAGCTCCCCTCCGCCACCACCTGCCGGGGCGCAGGGTCGAGCAGCAGTGTCCAGTTCCCCTGCGTCCACAGCCAGTGAGCACACCTCAACCACCAGCATGTCGCAAGCAGGCACCCCCCTCGCAAACGTGGAAGGGGCCGTCCGAAGTGGAAACAGATCTCCCGGGAGGACTTCGCACGCTCCAAACGCAAGTGAGGCAGCCAGCCAGCCTTCCGCCAGCCTTCCTTGACCAGCCACTGCATTGACTTGGACTACGATCCCACTCCACACAGCCATCTGGATGGCATGTGTGTGTTGGACTATGGACATAGAACCAGTGGGTACACCCTGAGCATCACGCAGCCATGACCGACAGCTCATTGTCACTGCACGCACCACTTTTGTCATCACCTTACACACAATCACATGTCACAGTTTGAAATAAATGCACCTCTTACACTAACTGCTGTTTGTGCCCTGTGTTTTATTTGTACGGAATACAACGGCCACCTTGGGCGGAAAGGCACCTGATGCGTGGCATGGCAATGGAATCCGGAGGGCCTGTAGGGACCTAGGGGTGGGAGACAGAACAGGAGCACATTCAATGAGTGTGTCACACACCCATCACACAGTACATGTCAACAACTACAAGCAATGTACACACATCGCACAGAGCAATAGGGCACAATGCCACAGCCACCAACAGTGGCATACTACCCTGGCCATGGAGCGTTGACACACAGCACGCAGTGAACAAACGGCCACCCTGACACAGCACACACACACCTGCACAGATACAGCCACATCAGCCGTCGTACATGGACACTCACCGTCAAGTGAAGTAGCGGGCGATGAGCTGCTGCCGCACATTACCAGCTTCCTCCTCTCCGCTGTCCTCCTCACTCGAGCTGTCCTGGTCTGCGGGCTGGGGCCCTGGTTGATCTCCGTCATCCACGATGAGGGGGATCTGCTTCCGAATGGCCAGATTGTGCAGCATGCAGCACGCCACCACTATCCGGCACACCTTCTGTGGGGAGTACGCCAGCGCACCCTCGGTGCGGTCCAGGCACCTGAACCTGGACTTGAGGAGGCCAAAGGTACGCTCGACCACACGTCTGGTCCTCCCATGTGCCTCATTGTAGCGATCGTCTGCTGGGGTGCGAGGATTCCTCAATGGACTGAGCAGCCATGCCCCATTCGGGTACGCAGAGTCACCTGGGTGTGAGGGACACAGAGAACCGTTGCTATTCCAACTGGACAGGGGACAGCATCGCACAACCAGCACGCTACACCACTCCACATACTCACCGACAATACAGCCACGATCCTGTTGCATATTGGACATCAGTCGTGGCAAGATGCTGTTGCGCATTATGTGTGCGTCATGGGCCGAGCCTGGGAACTTTGCACACACGTGGGTGATCACCATGTCCGCAAGGCACACCACTTGCACATTCAGGGAGTGCGTGTGCTTCCTGTTGCGGTACAGGTGCTCAGTGGCCTGTGGTGGAACAAGGCCGACATGTGTGCAGTCAATGGCTCCAACGACGTGTGGGATTCTGCCAAGGGCATAGAATGCACCCTTCACTGCCGCCAATTCACGAGCCCTGGGGAAGCGGATGTACCTGTTTCGGTACAGCATCATGGCTGCCAGTACATCCCTCAGCACCTTGCTGAACATGGGCTGGGACATCCCTCCTCCAATGCCCACTGTGTGCTGGAATGACCCAGTGGCGAAGAAATGCATGGCGGCCATCACCTTAGCCGTGGGGGTGACAGCAGTCGGATACACCCTGCGGGGACGGAGATGGGGTTCTAACATGGCACACAGTCGATGCAGGGTTGGCCTGTCCAGCCGAAACTTCCTAATAACCTCTGTATCGTCCATGTCCGCCAGCAATTGGTATGGGCGGTCAATGTTCGGTCTCCGCCTAGGGACAATGGCAGAGGACACATGTCAAAGCAACACGACACATAGCAATTTCGCATACACATCACTGACATGACTGAGCAAGCACATGAGCCACAGCCCAGCTGTCAAGCTGGGACGGCACGGCCACAATACACTTACACAGGTCTCCCAACAATGGCAATGGCTAGTGATACAAACCACTGCCATGTGCATGCACATGGGGATCTAGGCCCCAATGACTTGCGGGGCGTGCTGATGGGGACTGACTGCATATCCGTCAAGCGGCAACGCCACGGCAACATGAATGTCTGCTGAGCATGGAACTGCTTCCGCGGCTGGATGAGTATGGCACACGACGACGACGATGTGGGCACAGGCTGAGCGGCCAAAACAAGTGGGACCTGTGGCACGAGGGGATATGAGACAGTAGTAGGTGTCAGCACTGCACCCTATGTACAGCACTGTACGGATCACACCTCCCGAAACATTGACAGGTGTCCACATTGACAGCCCCATGCCAAGACGGCTGTGTGCTTGCAGTCACACGTCACAGGTGAGAGGTTACATTGCACGTGCCAGGTGGCAGACGTACATAGTGGGAGCTGGCATGTGTGTGCATGTGTCTCCTGTTCAGGATCCACCAGATGGGCGCTGACTCTGTACTGACCATTGGACACAGCATGTTCCGTGGAAGGCTTGTGTGTGTGGGATGGTGGCACTGGATGTGCCTCCGTTGGGTGGGGGGCCATGCACAGGGCGGGTACGTCGATGATTGCGCATTGTTGGTCACGGTGGGTGCACCAACTGAAGATGTGTTGCCCTGTGTTCAATTCCTATGTCCGCATGATGATGGACTGTAGATGTGGGCAGACTACACATTGGTCGATGTGCTGTCTATATGCATGTGCCTTCACACCAGGCACAGCTGCCCCTGCACATGTGACCCCTGCTGGACTCGCTGCTGGGTCTGTGGAGCTGATGCACCTTCTGCGCGTGGGGCGGACAGCTCTCCTCACTTCCCTCATTGCGCATGTCATGACTTTGCCGCAGGTGACATGGATCATGGAGGGCCCACATGTACGCGTGGGTAGGCTACACATGATTGTTCACTGGTCGCCACCCCCAGTCAGTGTTTCGAATGGGAAGGTTGTCGTGCTGGTGGTATGTTCGATGTGGCGGATGGGCGGGCCTAGGTGCGGGCTTACATTCCGGACATGGGGGGTAGTTGGATTGGCGACTAGTTGCAGTACACACGGGACACGTCTCTTCCTTTCCACATCTGGGTCATCCCTTGTACTAACTGACAGTGATACAGTCATCTTCGCCCCAGCCCTCATGTCCTCCCCTCGCTCCCCCAATATGCATGCTCACCTGCGAGGCTAGCGCTTGCACAGGCAGCCCCAAGCTCGCACCAGAGAGGGCAAGGAGTGTATGTGTGGGTCCAGTTGCACGAGTGGGCTGTCTCAGGGTATGATGTGTGGCGGGACGCCGTCCACCTGCGTGGTGCCCCAAATGGAGACCCGGCCTGCATGGACTATGCATCACAGTCTTCGCCTTCCGGATCCGCCACCTGCGACACCCAGTGGCTGTGGCTGCCCTTGCGGCCAGGCCGCGTCCGTCTGTGGCTGATGGCCCACACATTCACTCTTTGGCCTCTCTGGGGAGGGCTCGGGGGTGGTGGCGCACGCGCTTGCACTTAGTCGCAATGGCATGTGGCGTGGTTGGTATGATGGGCAATGGATGGGATGGTGCGAGCCACCTCCCGTGACGTCAGTGCTGCTCGTGCTGTGGTGCGTCCCCCTACACTTCCATTTGACTTGTGCCATGCTAGACGTTGAGGTTCTATTGCCTGCGTGATATGACCAGGAGGAGCGCGAGGAGACCTCTCACACACCATGCTCCACTGCCATCCCGTGCCCTGTATCGCCTGTGCGGATTGACTATGTTGGGGTTACACCTGGTCGACTGGGGCTGTGTGTGCCTTGTCAAGGGGCATGGCGGGCGCACAACAGGATCCAGCTTGTCCACAGAGGGTGGGCTGAGGTGCGCCTGGTACCGCTTTGTACGTGTGCCCGGCTGCTGTGCACACACGTGTTCACTCCCCCCGACAGGTGTCCTCTCACAATGCCCAGGGAAGCGGTGGTGTACTGTTCATGACCCCTCCCAACACGGCGTGCTCCAACTTGGCATGTGCGCATCTACCCGTCACACCCACCCACCTGAGCACTGCGTCCATACGACTTCACACGACACATGTGTGTCTTCCACAGTTGTGCTACTCATTTGCGTTGACATCCAATACCAGTGGACTACATGGTCATGTCACGACTGCCGTGTACTTCACATACTCTCATCCTCTCTCATTCGTACTTGTGAAATGAGTCAGCGGAGACAGTTTTGGTTTCAAACATTATATTGAGTCTTCTGTCCTCTGTGATGCAGTATAGTGGACACTACTGGCAGCGGAATACATGTTGAGGATATACTGAGCATGATTGCAAATGGGATAGGGTGTGGGGTTACATGTGATTGGCTGTTGCATGTGGGATGTGGGCTTCAGAGTGACATCTGCTTGGCCAAGGCTGTGCTAATGTACATTTACGTATAGCTGCGGAGCTGCGGACTTTGACACAGACGGTATACATGTAGCCTACCAGACCGCTTGGCATCATGGGCACAGTCCATCTCAGTTCCATGTGACAGGTTTGCTGCGGTTGTTCCTCATGCACGCGTGCATGTGAGATGACATCAGGGCATGTGCTTGCGTGCATGCAGCGGCGTGCCACTTGTTGTTGCACTGTGGTGGTTACTGGACATGTCACAGTCACTGGGGTCGTGTTGTTGTTGTATGCACTTGTCGTCCATGCAAAGGTCCTGGTATGGGATTCCCGGGGCGGGGGTGGGAGGGGTGCAGCACCCACAGACTCCAGGCGACCTATTCATGTCCACTGAGCGGTGTGTGTGTCCATGGGCGCTGGATCCATGTCGTGTCCTGGTTGTTCGTGCAGTTCCGTCCATGTGGGTGCGATACACAGAGCCCATGCCACTGCCTCCCACGATGCATGCGGTGTTCCTGGATGTGATGGGGAACAGTGTGCATGTCCCGGTCATATCCGATGTCATGGCGATGTCGTTGATGGTGTGGTTACAGTTGCCGGTCGTTTGGTATGGCTGTTGTGGTGGTGACTGGCCAGTCCGTGCGGAAGCTAAGCATGGGTGCGGGGTTGGACATCATAGGTCAATCGGGGAACCTGCGTTGTGGTCCGACGAATTTACAGGTTGTCAGGTATGCGATGCCGTCCAGCAGGGCTTCCATGTCATTGGTGGTGTACATGTTTGCCAGCCAATGTAGCGGATGGTGGCTGTCAAGGTGTTGTTCGTAAGTTGTCCCTTGGAGGACCATGATGGGGCATGCTGGGTGACATTCGATGTAGCTGTTCTCGATGATCCGTCGTGTGGAGGCACAGTGGTCCCATTTCAGTGCGGGTGCGATGTTGGCCACATACGCCATGCCCCCATAGGCAGAGCAGGCCCTGTCGTGTGCGTCCAGAGGGAGGAGTAGTGGTAGCAGGTCCGCCTTCAGACATGCCGGGTTGGAGAGGCATATCTCCACGGGATGCTGGTAGGGACACCTCCGACAGTAGAAGACGGGCATGACGCAGCTGAACAATGTGATGCGGTAAGTCAGTCGGTAACTTACGTTCAGCAGGGACAGGAGATCGCATCCCAATATATGAAACAGGTTGGTTTTGTACAGCTTGAGCTGTTCGGCGTAGTTGGGTAGGTGTGTTGCGGTTGCCATTTCGCAGCGGTGCGTTGTGGTGGCGTGCTCCGGCTGTGTGTGCAGTCTGCAATGTGCACGCTCCGAGGTTGCTGTGAGCTCTGTGTAGTCGTAGGGAGACAGGACTTGTGTTCTGTTGGCTTGTTTGGAGGACACGGGCCCTCATCCCACATGCTTCTCAGACAGTTCAAGGTCAGTGATGTGTGACTCCTTCCAATTAACTTGCATGTGGCCGACATGGGGGAGTGTTTTCTTCTTTCTTCCCCGTCCGTTGTGTGCTTCTGTGATATGCGCTATCTGCCCTGTGGTCGGTCTCCTCGGCAAGCCTGTGTTGGTCTATTCTTGGACAATGGCTGTATTCACCGGCTTCTGTCGTAGGGCTGTGGTTTCGGAGTTGGAATGGAAGGTCATTCAGTGCTGTCTGCTCTCCCTTGTGTGGGCGGCAGGCTGCCTTTCCGCTCTGCGTTGGGCCTTGTGTGTGAATGTTATTCTTGGGCCACCTGTTGTCGGTCCCCGGGCTCTTTGGTGTTCCGTTTTATATGTCTTGTTCATATGTGCAGGGTGGTATGGGTGTTTCAGTGTGGTACTGGCGTTCCTCTTCCCGAAGGGGCCCTGCTTCTCCTAGTTGGTGTTGCCGCCGCTGTGTGCTACGCCATGTTTGTTACACTGGGGTGTGTCCTGCTGTTGCGTGTCTTCACTGACATGTGTGCGTCGGTTGTGTGGCGTTGGGTGTTGTCCGTGAATTGGGCGTTGGGGACATGTCTGTGGCAGGCCTGTCACGTGTCATGTGCGTTCGGGGTGGGGCTGATGTGTGTGCTGCTTGGTTGTGTCCCTGTGTCTGTGTGCGACGCATGCATGGCGCTGCGGTTGGCCTCTGCGTTGTGCGCATGTGTGGCGGCGTCATCGCCGCTTTGGGGCCGTGACGGGGTTGTTGGTTCCTAGTCCCAGGTGGTGTGTACACATGTGTTACGCGATGTTACGATTTGGCCTGTGTGTCATATGTGGATGCAATGGTGGATGTGTAGTGTACACGCGCTGGTGGGGGGTTGTCCGCTTTTTCCGCCCTTGCACTGTGTGCGCTGTTTGCGTGCACTTGTTGTGTGTGTGCCTACCTGCGTCTCCGCGGTACGTTGCGTCCTTGGTGGTGCATCAGCAGGAGCATGGGGAGGGCCTGCAGTGCTGGATTCATGCTCGGGGGAGCCGCTTCTTCGTTGTCCGTGCTCGGCGTCCGTGTTACCGCTTCGGTTTGTCGTACGGTATCTCTTGGCCGTGGGAGCCGTTTGTTTGCGGCATCGTAATTTATGCGCCGGGCGGGACGTGTTTCGTCGGACGGTGTGTGTCAGTTAGGCTGCGCCGCTACGTGTACGGGCGCACTTTGATGGCGGACGGTGTTGCTGGCTTGCCGGCGGTGTTTGGCCTACTTTTCGCATCGTAATTGGGCGGGCGTGTGGACTGCTGCGTGCCGGCGGTAACTGGTGGTTTTTGCATCCGCCAGCACGGCGGTTGGGCTTCCGCCCGCCATCGTAATGAGCCCCATAGTAAATTATTTAACATATTAAATATTATTTTATAAATAATAATATTCAATATACTAAATAATAAAATATCTTCAAAAATTTAAACTGTATATGTTTTCAAACTAATTAAATGTATAACAAAGAATATTGTTAAAATAACACAAATGTATACATTTTTTTCTTTTTCTACAAAAGAAATGAACAATACAAATGAAGTTTTTTATTAATAAAATAATTTAAATGTTTTACTTTACCATTACATAACTATGCTACACAAAATGTACAATTGTTAAACATTGTACCCAAAGAAAATTATATGTAATAATATATGATTTTTTTTACATTTTTGTATAATAAATAAATATTACAATTATGTTAATTACTTTAATAAAATATGAATATCATGAATGTGCCTGGTTTATATTTTTAAATATTAAAAATATAATTGTGAATGAAACTAAAAATATATTTACTTGTAAAAAATATTAAAAATAAAACTAACATACATCTATTAACGTATTACAATTTACAAATAAACTTACAAAATACTAAATACTAAGGGGCCCATTACGATGGCGGGCGGAAGCACCACCGCCGTGCTGGCGGATGCAAAAAGCACCAGTTACCGCCGGCACGCAGCAGTCCACACGCCCGTCCAATTACGATGCGAAAAGTAGGCCAAACACCGCCGGCAAGCCAGCAACACCGTCCGCCATCAAAGTGCGCCCGTACACGTAGCGGCGCAGCCTAACTGACACACACCGTCCGACGAAACACGTCCCGCCCGGCGTATAAATTACGATGCCGCAAACAAACGGCTCCCACGGCTAAGAGACACCGCACGTGAAAGAGAGGCGGTAACACGGACGCAGAGCACGGACAACGAAGAAGCGGCACCCGAGCATGAATCCAGCACTGCAGGCCCTTCCCATGCTTCTGCTGATGCACCACCAAGGACGCAACGTACCGCGGAGACGCAGGTAGGCACACACACAACAAGTGCACGCAAACAGCGCACACAGTGCAAGGGCGGAAAAAGCGGACAACCCCCACCAGCGCGTGTACACTACACATCCACCATTGCATCCACATATGACACACAGGCCAAATCGTAACATCGCGTAACACATGTGTACACACCACCTGGGACTAGGAACCAACCACCCCGTCACGGCCCCAAAGCGCCGATGACGCCGCCACACATGCGCACAACGCAGAGGCCAACCGCAGCGCCATGCATGCGTCGCACACAGACACAGGGACACAACCAAGCAGCACACACATCAGCCCCACCCCGAACGCACATGACACGTGACAGGCCTGCCACAGACATGTCCCCAACGCCCAATTCACGGACAACACCCAACGCCACACAACCGACGCACACATGTCAGTGAAGTCACGCAACAGCAGGACACACCCCAGTGTAACAAACATGGCGTAGCACACAGCGGCGGCAACACCAACTAGGAGAAGCAGGGCCCCTTCGGGAAGAGGAACGCCAGTACCACACTGAAAAACCCATACCACCCTGCACATATGAACAAGACATATAAAACGGAACACCAAAGAGCACGGGGACCGACAACAGGTGGCCCAAGAATAACATTCACACACAAGGCCCAACGCAGAGCGGAAAGGCAGCCTGCCGCCCACAGAAGGGAGAGCAGACAGCACTGAATGACCTTCCATTCCAACTCCGAAACCACAGCCCTACGACAGAAGCCGGTGAATACAGCCATTGTCCAAGAATAGACCAACACAGGCATGCCGAGGAGACCGACCACAGGGCAGATAGCGCATATCACAGAAGCACACAACGGACGGGGAAGAAAGAAGAAAACACTCCCCCATGTCGGCCACATGCAAGTTAATTGGAAGGAGTCACACATCACTGACCTTGAACTGTCTGAGAAGCATGTGGGATGAGGGCCCGTGTCCTCCAAACAAGCCAACAGAACACAAGTCCTGTCTCCCTACGACTACACAGAGCTCACAGCAACCTCGGAGCGTGCACATTGCAGACTGCACACACAGCCGGAGCACGCCACCACAACGCACCGCTGCGAAATGGCAACCGCAACACACCTACCCAACTACGACGAACAGCTCAAGCTGTACAAAACCAACCTGTTTCATACATTGGGATGCGATCTCCTGTCCCTGCTGAACGTAAGTTACCGACTGACTTACCGCATCACATTGTTCAGCTGCGTCATGCCCGTCTTCTACTGTCGGAGGTGTCCCTACCAGCATCCCGTCGAGATATGCCTCTCCAACCCGGCATGTCTGAAGGCGGACCTGCTACCACTACTCCTCCCTCTGGACGCACACGACAGGGCCTGCTCTGCCTATGGGGGCATGGCATATGTGGCCAACATCGCACCCGCACTGAAATGGGACCACTGTGCCTCCACACGACGGATCATCGAGAACAGCTACATCGAATGTCACCCAGCATGCCCCATCATGGTCCTCCAAGGGACAACTTACGAACAACACCTTGACAGCCACCATCCGCTACATTGGCTGGCAAACATGTACACCACCAATGACATGGAAGCCCTGCTGGACGGCATCGCATACCTGACAACCTGTAAATACGTCGGACCACAACGCAGGTTCCCCGAGTGACCTATGATGTCCAACCCCGCACCCATGCTTAGCTTCCGCACGGACTGGCCAGTCACCACCACAACAGCCATACCAAACGACCGGCAACTGTAACCACACCATCAACGACATCGCCATGACATCGGATATGACCGGGACATGCACACTGTTCCCCATCACATCCAGGAACACCGCATGCATCGTGGGAGGCAGTGGCATGGGCTCTGTGTATCGCACCCACATGGACGGAACTGCACGAACAACCAGGACACGACATGGATCCAGCGCCCATGGACACACACACCGCTCAGTGGACATGAATAGGTCGCCTGGAGTCTGTGGGTGCTGCACCCCTCCCACCCCCGCCCGGGAATCCGATACCAGGACCTATGCATGGACGACAAGTGCATACAACAACAACACGACCCCAGTGACTGTGACATGTCCAGTAACCACCACAGTGCAACAACAAGTGGCACGCCGCTGCATGCACGCAAGCACATGCCCTGATGTCATCTCACATGCACGCGTGCATGAGGAACAACCGCAGCAAACCTGTCACATGGAACTGAGATGGACTGTGCCCATGATGCCAAGCGGTCTGGTAGGCTACATGTATACCGTCTGTGTCAAAGTCCGCAGCTCCGCAGCTATACGTAAATGTACATTAGCACAGCCTTGGCCAAGCAGATGTCACCCTGAAGCCCACATCCCACATGCAACAGCCAATCACATGTAACCCCACACCCTATCCCATTTGCAATCATGCTCAGTATATCCTCAACATGTATTCCGCTGCCAGTAGTGTCCACTATACTGCATCACAGAGGACAGAAGACTCAATATAATGTTTGAAACCAAAACTGTCTCCGCTGACTCATTTCACAAGTACGAATGAGAGAGGATGAGAGTATGTGAAGTACACGGCAGTCGTGACATGACCATGTAGTCCACTGGTATTGGATGTCAACGCAAATGAGTAGCACAACTGTGGAAGACACACATGTGTCGTGTGAAGTCGTATGGACGCAGTGCTCAGGTGGGTGGGTGTGACGGGTAGATGCGCACATGCCAAGTTGGAGCACGCCGTGTTGGGAGGGGTCATGAACAGTACACCACCGCTTCCCTGGGCATTGTGAGAGGACACCTGTCGGGGGAGTGAACACGTGTGTGCACAGCAGCCGGGCACACGTACAAAGCGGTACCAGGCGCACCTCAGCCCACCCTCTGTGGACAAGCTGGATCCTGTTGTGCGCCCGCCATGCCCCTTGACAAGGCACACACAGCCCCAGTCGACCAGGTGTAACCCCAACATAGTCAATCCGCACAGGCGATACAGGGCACGGGATGGCAGTGGAGCATGGTGTGTGAGAGGTCTCCTTGCGCTCCTCCTGGTCATATCACGCAGGCAATAGAACCTCAACGTCTAGCATGGCACAAGTCAAATGGAAGTGTAGGGGCGACGCACCACAGCACGAGCAGCACTGACGTCACGGGAGGTGGCTCGCACCATCCCATCCATTGCCCATCATACCAACCACGCCACATGCCATTGCGACTAAGTGCAAGCGCGTGCGCCACCACCCCGAGCCCTCCCCAGAGAGGCCAAAGAGTGAATGTGTGGGCCATCAGCCACAGACGGACGCGGCATGGCCGCAAGGGCAGCCACAGCCACTGGGTGTCGCAGGTGGCGGATCCGGAAGGCGAAGACTGTGATGCATAGTCCATGCAGGCCGGGTCTCCATTTGGGGCACCACGCAGGTGGACGGCGTCCCGCCACACATCATACCCTGAGACAGCCCACTCGTGCAACTGGACCCACACATACACTCCTTGCCCTCTCTGGTGCGAGCTTGTGGCTGCCTGTGCAAGCGCTAGCCTCGCAGGTGAGCATGCATATTGGGGCAGCGAGGGGAGGACATGAGGGCTGGGGCGAAGATGACTGTATCACTGTCAGTTAGTACAAGGGATGACCCAGATGTGGAAAGGAAGAGACGTGTCCCGTGTGTACTGCAACTAGTCGCCAATCCAACTACCCCCCCATGTCCGGAATGTAAGCCCGCACCTAGGCCCGCCCATCCGCCACATCGAACATGCCACCAGCACGACAACCTTCCCATTCGAAACACTGACTGGGGGTGGCGACCAGTGAACAATCATGTGTAGCCTACCCACGCGTACATGTGGGCCCTCCATGATCCATGTCACCTGCGGCAAAGTCATGACATGCGCAATGAGGGAAGTGAGGAGAGCTGTCCGCCCCACGCACAGAAGGTGCATCAGCTCCACAGACCCAGCAGCGAGTCCAGCAGGGGTCACATGTGCAGGGGCAGCTGTGCCTGGTGTGAAGGCACATGCATATAGACAGCACATCGACCAATGTGTAGTCTGCCCACATCCACAGTCCATCATCATGCGGACATAGGAATTGAACACAGGGCAACACATCTTAGTTGGTGCACCCACCGTGACCAACAATGCGCAATCATCGACGTACCCGCCCTGTGCATGGCCCCCACCCAACGGAGGCACATCCAGTGCCACCATCCCACACACACAAGCCTTCCACGGAACATGCTGTGTCCAATGGTCAGTACAGAGTCAGCGCCCATCTGGTGGATCCTGAACAGGAGACACATGCACACACATGCCAGCTCCCACTATGTACGTCTGCCACCTGGCACGTGCAATGTAACCTCTCACCTGTGACGTGTGACTGCAAGCACACAGCCGTCTTGGCATGGGGCTGTCAATGTGGACACCTGTCAATGTTTCGGGAGGTGTGATCCGTACAGTGCTGTACATACGGTGCAGTGCTGACACCTACTACTGTCTCATATCCCCTCGTGCCACAGGTCCCACTTGTTTTGGCCGCTCAGCCTGTGCCCACATCGTCGTCGTCGTGTGCCATACTCATCCAGCCTCGGAAGCAGTTCCATGCTCAGCAGACACTCATGTTGCCGTGGCGTTGCCGCTTGATGAATATGCAGTCAGTCCCCATCAGCACGCCCCGCAAGTCATTGGGGCCTAGATCCCCATGTGCATGCACATGGCAGTGGTATGTCTCACTAGCCATTGCCATTGTTGGGAGACCTGTGTAAGTGTATTGTGGCCGTGCCGTCCCAGCTGTACAGCTGGGCTGTGGCTCATGTGCTTGCTCAGTCATGTCAGTGATGTGTATGCGAAATTGCTATGTGTTGTGTTGCTTTGACATGTGTCCTCTGCCATTTTCCCTAGGCGGAGACCGAACATTGACCGCCCATACCAATTGCTGGTGGACATGGACGATACAGAGGTGATTCGGAAGTTTCGGCTGGACAGGCCAACCCTGCATCGACTGTGTGCCATGTTAGAACCCCATCTCCGTCCCCGCAGGGTGTATCCGACTGCTGTCACCCCCACGGCTAAGGTGATGGCCGCCATGCATTTCTTCGCCACTGGGTCATTCCAGCACACAGTGGGCAGTGGAGGAGGGATGTCCCAGCCCATGTTCAGCAAGGTGCTGAGGGATGTACTGGCAGCCATGATGCTGTACCGAAACAGGTACATCAGATTCCCCAGGGCTCGTGAATTGGCGGCAGTGAAGGGTGCATTCTATGCCCTTGGCAGAATCCCACACGTCGTGGGAGCCATTGACTGCACACATGTTGGCCTTGTTCCACCCCAGGCCACTGAGCACCTGTACCGCAACAGGAAGCACACGCACTCCCTGAATGTGCAAGTGGTGTGCCTTGCGGACATGGTGATCACCCACGTGTGTGCAAAGTTCCCAGGCTCGGCCCATGACGCACACATAATGCGCAACAGCATCTTGCCACGACTGATGTCCAATCTGCAACAGGATCGTGGCTGTATTGTCGGTGAGTATGTGGAGTGGTGTAGCGTGCTGGTTGTGCGATGCTGTCCCCTGTCCAGTTGGAATAGCAACGGTTCTCTGTGTCCCTCACACCCAGGTGACTCTGCGTACCCGAATGGGGCATGGCTGCTCAGTCCATTGAGGAATCCTCGCACCCCAGCAGACGATCGCTACAATGAGGCACATGGGAGGACCAGACGTGTGGTCGAGCGTACCTTTGGCCTCCTCAAGTCCAGGTTCAGGTGCCTGGACCGCACCGGGGGTGCACTGGCGTACTCCCCACAGAAGGTGTGCCAGATAGTGGTGGCGTGCTGCATGCTGCACAATCTGGCCATTCGTAAACAGATCCCCCTCATTGTGGATGACGGAGATCAACAAGGGCCCCAGCCCGCAGACCAGGACAGCTCGAGTGAGGAGGACAGTGGAGAGGAGGAAGCTGGGAATGTGCGGCAGCAGCTCATCGCCCGCTACTTCACTTGACGGTGAGTGTCCATGTACGACGGCTGATGTGGCTGTATCTGTGCAGGTGTGTGTGTGCTGTGTCAGGGTGGCCGTTTGTTCACTGCGTGCTGTGTGTCAACGCTCCATGGCCAGGGTAGTATGCCACTGTTGGTGGCTGTGGCATTGTGCCCTATTGCTCTGTGCGATGTGTGTACATTGCTTGTAGTTGTTGACATGTACTGTGGGATGGGTGTGTGACACACTCATTGAATGTGCTCCTGTTCTGTCTCCCACCCCTAGGTCCCTACAGGCCCTCCGGATTCCATTGCCATGCCACGCATCAGGTGCCTTTCCGCCCAAGGTGGCCGTTGTATTCCGTACAAATAAAACACAGGGCACAAACAGCAGTTTGTGTAAGAGGTGCATTTATTTCAAACTGTGACATGTGATTGTGTGTAAGGTGATGACATAAGTGGTGCGTGCAGTGACAATGAGCTGTCGGTCATGGCTGCGTGATGCTCAGGGTGTACCCACTGGTTCTATGTCCATAGTCCAACACACACATGCCATCCAGATGGCTGTGTGGAGTGGGATCGTAGTCCAAGTCAATGCAGTGGGTGATCAAGGAAGGCTGGCTGGCTGCCTCACTTGCGTTTGGAGCGTGCGAAGTCCTCCCGGGAGATCGGTTTCCACTTCGGACGGCCCCTTCCACGTTTGCGAGGGGGTGCCTGCTTGCGACATGCTGGTGGTTGAGGTGTGCTCACTGGCTGTGGACGCAGGGGAACTGGACACTGCTGCTCGACCCTGCGCCCCGGCAGGTGGTGGCGGAGGGGAGCTGCTGTCCCTGGCTGTGTCCTCACCGCCACCACCAGCTGGCCCATGAGGTCCACGAGTTGACCTATACGGGCGTCCATGGACCTCAGCACCCCCAGCACCTCCCGCGTGTCTGAAGCAGACCTGACCCATTGTTCTTGGGCCTCTTCATAGGCCCCAAGGACTCTGGCCATTTGAGGCAGGGCATGGCTCCCAGGGGAGACTTGCGTTTCCCTGACCCTGCTCCTCCTACCAGTTCTGCTGCCACCGGCCTGCCCACTAGCCACATTGCTCACCACGGTCCTCGCTGTGGCACCCAGGGTGGATCCAGTCGGCCGGGCCACCACCTGCGCTGGGGCTGGTGCCAGCGAAGACGTGGTGGTGGTGGCGGCGGTGGTGGTCGGTGCGGCGATGGTGGCGGTTGCGGCAGTGGTAGTGGCCGCAATGACCGTGGGTGTGGCCGCAATGACCGTAGGTGTGGCCGCAACGACAGTGGCAGCAGGGGGCTGGGAATGTTCAGCAGCCCTGGATGATGGGTTGGTGGGTAGGAGGGGTCCTGGGGAGCGGCTGGGCCCTGCCACACCAGATGGGCCTGCTTGGTGGTCCGTGTCCGAAGAGGAGGTGAGATCCTCCACATCCGTGTGTCCTCGTTGGGGGCTTGTGGGCTGGCTGTGCTGGCTGCTGTCTCCATCCCCAGCATCCGGCAGTTCGTCACCTGTGGAGAGAATGAGATTTGTTATTGTGTTGCACCTGGCGAAGTATGTATTTGTCGTCTGACATTGACAGTTCGTGCAATCTCGTACATGGGTTTCCCGGAGGCGTGTGTGTGGCTGTACCATTTGTAGTTGTGTGTGCTTGGCAATGGGACTGTGTGCTGTGCACATGTGGCATGGGACGGATTGGCCATGCCGATGGGTGTGTTGCTGTGCCCCTACTTATTGTGACTCTGGTGTATGCGGGCTCCTGGCCCATCCTGGGTCTGGTTTGTACTTTGCTTTTGCTGTTCAGATGGGACGCTTAGGAACGCATATGGCAACATGGGGGCCATGCCCCAGATTCGCATTTGGGAGGGAATATGCTTTTGGGGTTCAAATGGAACGCTTAGGAACGCATATGGCAACATGTGGGGCCATGCCCCAGATTCGCATTTGGGAGGGAATATGCTTTTGGGGTTCAAATGGAACGCTTAGGAACGCATATGGCAACATGGGGCCATGCCCCAGATTCGCATTTGGGAGGGAATATGCTTTTGGGGTTCAAATGGAACGCTTAGGAACGCATATGGCAACATGGGGGCCATGCCCCAGATTCGCATTTGGGAGGGAATATGCTTTTGGGGTTCAAATGGAACGCTTAGGAACGCATATGGCAACATGGGGGCCATGCCCCAGATTCGCATTTGGGAGGGAATATGCTTTTGGGGTACATGCTGTGAGCCATGGGTGCCGAACGTGACATGTGTTGTGGCAGCATGACAGTGCATGGTTTGAGGTGTGTGCATGCTTGACATGGCCTGCATATTTGCTGTCTGTTGTGATTACTGGACATGGCATTGGACGCATCGTTATGAGTGAGTGATGGTTGTGTGTGAAAGCCAACGTATTGCAGTTGTCCCATCTCCTTGGTGTGCGTGCTGCCCTGTGCCATGTGCATCACTGCAGTGCTCGTGGGGGGTGTGGCCCATGTTGTGTGTTGTTGCTCACAGTGTGTTGTGCGCTTCATTGACTTCTGGCACATGGTTGGTCATGGGCATGTTTCTTAGCGTGACTGCTGTATGTGTGGCAGCTGTGCGGATGACATGCCTTTCATGAGACTGGGGCTGACGGATGGGATGGATGGTATGTTGTATGTGCATGGTGTGTCTGTGTGTTTGATGGGTTCAGTGGTGTTCGTGTGCATTTCTGTTGTTCCGCTCTGTTGCGTCTAGTGTTGTTTGTCTTACATAGGCGTAGTTGTGGGGTGTGTGGTTGACAGGCAGTAGGGGCTACATGGACAGGACTTCAATGGTGTTTCGGTTGTGTGTGATGAGTTGCACAGTGGCTGCCGTGTGGTACTATATTCAGTGTGGCTTGTGTATGCAGACGTGGCTCCTTGGGTGTTGCTATGTCTGTGATGGGTCATGTGGGGTGTGAGTCTGTTGTTCATGTCCGTGTGCACATTGTTCGCTTGTTCGTGACGGTGGGCGGTGCTGCGTGTTCGTCTGCTACGTGACATGTCCCATGTGTTGGTCGTGTACCGGTCCTCATGCCTCCAGTAATCCAGCCCTGTCCAGTTTCCCACCTGCAGGTTGTTCGTGCGTGCACTGTACTGGATGCCACATGGCTCTAAGCGGGGGTGCTCCATGTTGCAGGTCTGTGGGGGTGGGGGGTGTTGTGGGTCGTGGGGGTGGCTGGACACCCACTGACACCGATTGCTGTGGACCGTGATGTCTGCCTTTCGGCTGTCGTTGTGCACTGCGGTGGCTGACACGTGGCTGTGGGGTGTGGGGGATGCTCCTCCTTGCTGTGCTGTGGGACTAGGGGCCTGGTGTGTGTTGTACTTGGGCTGTCCACCGTCCCAACCACTGCACTTTGTGTTCCTGCCACTTACCTGTTACTTGTCGGTTAGTGCAGCTGTGGCGGACACATGGGTGTGGTGGGTGCTCGTTGTGGCGCTTCTGGCATATTTGGGGACCTGTTGGTGGTTACGTGGCTGGCTGAGTGTACACATGTCCCCACGCATCTTACAGTTGTTCTGTTTGGGCTGTGTGTGGTGGTGTCTGTTGCATGTGTGTGTCGTGTATTGTGTGCTGGACATGGGGGTGTTTGTCCCTGGGAGCTGTGGCATGGTGGTTGTGCATGTGAGTACATAGCGGTGTGCTGGTATACATTAGTTTGTACTTACCAGCCTCCACTCCCCCTGCTAATCCGGCGAGGATCTCGGGATGTATGATGACTCGCACCTTCTCCTCCCACGCTTTGAAGGTCTTGAAGAGCGCGGGATTCCCTCCGCCAGTGACGGCAGCCAGCTCTCTGTTTTTGCCCTCCTTCTTCTTGACCAGGCTCTTGACGTCATTCCACCGTTTGTTAATTTCGACTCTGTTCCTGGGCAGGGTCCCGACTGCATTGACCTGGTCTACGATCCGGTTCCACATTCTGTTTCTGGTGGCTAGTGGTGTGTGTTGGACCATGTTCCCATAGATTTGTGGGTGCACCTTGATGATCTCGTCGACCATGACCGTCAGCTCAATGGGCGTGAACTTGGGCATTCTTTGTGGTGCCATGGTGTTTGTGGTGCTGGTGCGGTGTGTGTTGTGTAATGTGCAGGGGGTTTGTGGTGCCGGTGTTTGGTGGTGGTGGTGGTGGTGGTGGTGGTTGTGATGTGTGCGTTTCTGTGGTGTGCTGCTGTCCTTGCTGTGTCACTGTGTCCTCTCCTCTCCTCTCTGGTTTGCAATGTTGCAAGGGGTTGTGGTCTGTGGGAGTGCTGCTTTTGTACTTACCTATGTGGGTGTGTCCTCATGGTCTGTTGTTTTCAGGTGTGTTGTGTCTGGGGTTCTGGCCTTTGTAGTTTTTGTTTGTCCGGGGGGTGTTTTCGGGATGTGTACTGTGCTTGTGTATTTGTGCGTGCCTTGCTGTGTGGACTTGTTGGCCATGTTGTGTGCTATTGGTTTTGTGAGCGGATGGTTTCTGTGCAGGTACGTGGGCGCCATGGCTTCTGCCGTGTCGATTCTCATCGGCGTTGTTTGCGCTGGCGGGCGGTATATTTGTAGTTTTCCCGCGCTCATGGCGGTGCGATCGTAATTTCACGTGCGGTGTGTCGGCCGTGAGGGCGGGCGGTTTTGTGTTGTCGTGCGTGTTTCCGTCCGTGGCGGGCGGTTTGACTCCGACTCGGACGATGGCGGGCGGTATTTTGTGTGATTTTTCCGCCGATGGCGGTTTTCGGTTTGTGTAATCGTAATGGCGTGGTCGGTGTTCAGACGGTGTGTGCGGGCGGATTTTTGCCGCTTCCATGCCTGGCGGATTTATTTACGCCGGGTATCGTAATGGGCCCCTAAACATGTATAATTTACAACTACAAACCCAAATCCATGTAAAATCATTGAAAGCGCTGCATAGTAAACCATAATAATTTACTATTCTAACTCCAAACCCAAGTAAATTCAGGGAAAGCGCTGGATAATAAACCATAATATTTACTATTCTAACTCCAACTAAGCTCAGGGAAAGCGCTGGATAATAAACCATAATAATTTACTATTCTAACTCCAAATCCAACTAAACTCAAGGAAAGCGCTGGATAGTAAACCAGAATAATTTACTATTCTAACTCCAAATCCAACTAAACTCAGGGAAAGCGCTGGATAGTAAACCAGAATAATTTACTATTCTAACTCCAAACACTACTAAACTGAGGGAAAGCGCTGGATAGTAAACCATAATAATTTACTATTCTAACTCCAAACCCAACTAAACTCAAAGAAAGCGCAGGATAGTAAACCATAATAATTTACTATTCTAACTCCAAATCCAACTAAACTTAGGGAAAGCACTGGATAATAAACCATAATAATTTACTATTCTAACTCCAAATCCAACTAAACTCAGAGAAAGCGCTGGATAGTAAACCATAATAAATTACTATTCTAACTCCAAATCCAACTAAACTCAGGGAAAGTGCAAGAGAGTAAACCATAATAATTTACTATTCTAGCTCCAAATCCAACTAAACTCATGGAAAACGCTGGATAGTTAACCATAATAAATTACTATTCTAACTCCAAATCCAATTTAACTCATGGAAAACACTGGATAGTAAACCATAATAATTTACTATTCTACCTCCAAATCCAACAAAACTCAGGGAAAGCGCTGGATACTAATAATTACTTAGTATTCCAAATCAAAATTAAAATAAACTGTTAATAAAAAATAATCAATAGCCCACCATTTTTTATTAAAAATAAATAAAATAAAATTAATTTAATAAATTATACATTATTAAAATTAAGATTTCTTTCCAAAATTCTAATACATTTTTATAAAATTTTAAAAAATATTATTAAATTATAATTAATAATCATTCATACAATTTCCCCAAAAATATTAATAAATTATTAGACAATGACATTTTTTAATAAATATCATTATAAAATGTTAAAATTCTAATTTTTAAAAAAATTATAAAATTTTAATATTATTAATATTAATGTTAAATTAACTACATTTACAATTATAATTTTGCCGAAATTAATTTCGATTTTTTAAATTTTTAAATTTTGCTTAAATATTTAAATATATAAAATTTAATTTTTTAATTTAAACAAACATTTTTCAATTAAAAAATTACTAAATACAATAAAATCTCCATTTACCTCATCCCAAAATTATTTCGTATTACTAAATATCAATCATACCCACAAATTTTTTAAATTACTACCCACCCTTATCCCCTATAAACCCAACATCCCGCTCCTAAAACATAGACAAATTATTATAATATTTAAAAAAATCTATGTTTTGAAATTACTACCCACTCTTATCCCCTATAAACCCAACATCCCGCTCCTAAAATATATACAAATAATTAACATACAGTACATTTTGAAACAACATTTTTAAATTACTACCCACCCTTATCCCCTATAAACCCAACATCCTGCTCCTAAAACAAATATGAAAATCAATCAAAATAACTTATTTAAACAACATATTAATATTAAATCATTATAAATTTGCTAAAAATAACATTAAAAAAAATTACACACAAATATATTAAAATCGATATTACTAACTTTGATACTTTTTTACATAGATATTTTCTACATCGATATTTAAAAAATCGATATAAATACTAAAAAGAAATCGATATTTTTAACATCGATATTACTTACCTCGATATTTAACACCAACGATATTCTTACCTCGATATTTGCACGTCGATATTCTGTCTCTGCACCATCTTGGACTCTAGGGTTGTTCCCAGCTCGTGAATGGCAGTCATTATGGCACCTAAAGAGGGCTCCTGTACTCCCCCCATCGCTGCCTGTCTGGGCATTGCATATCTGTTCAACTTATTAGCTTGGGTCGGGGGGCACCCTTTGGTCTCATTGCAGCCTCTTCACGGGGGCCCAAGAGTGTGCTGAACTCTCCCCTGCTCCTGGGCCCAGATCCAGAAATCAGGGGGCTGGATGGGCTTCTCTCGATCTTAATCGCCCTGGGTACTCCCTCCTCGACACTCACTCCTGTGCTGCGTTAGTGCTCCCCTTTGGCCTCTGCGTGTATGCCTAAATACTGACTCTCTGGCCCTCTTGGATCGTGCCTCTGTTCCTTCTGTGCCCGCCTCGCACCAGTCACTCCACCGAGGCTGACTCCAGCTTCACTCTGTGGCTTGGAGGCTCTCCGGGCTACCACTGGGCCTGGCCTAATAGCACCCTTCACCTTTCTTCACTGCTGCAGCAGGGGTGGTTTTCACCGCAACACTTCCTTCCTAGGGCAGACCTCCCGCAGGTGCAGTCCCCCAGATGCCAGCTCCCGGCTGCCTTGCCTTTGCTCTCGGCCTCCTTCGCCCACGGGCTATCCCGAGTGGGTGAGGGGGGAGAAACTGTCCTTCGAGCGCCCGCTTGGCCCCACTCCCCAGAGCCTCAGGTCCACTCCCCACAGGAGGGGAGAGTGCGCGCTCACCTTTCTGGAGGCCGACGGATCCCAGGCCAGCCCCGCTCGGGCTCTGCAGCCGTCGGCGTTCCATGTAGCGTCTGTCGCCCAGCCCCCCGGGCTCGCTCCGCTCAGGCCTTCTCCAGCAGCCGCAGGCCCGGAGCCCCCGGCCTCACTATTGCGGCATTGCTGGTTTCTCCACGATTCGGTCGGCTGCCCCCGGAGATAGGGGACACCCCGGCATTTTGGACGGGTTTCGGGGTTAGAAGTTGGGCCACCGTGGAGCTCTTACATTATGCAGCCATCTTGGCTGGTGCCAAGCCACGCCCCTCAATATAAACAAATCTTAGTACCATACTATAAAGGTACAGAATAAAAACTGGGAAACCCAACCTCCTGAAGAAGTTCAGCCGTACCAATAGACAGTAAACAAAAAGTTCAGTTACAGCAATACAAAAGATCAGTAACATAATTTGATGCTTAGAGAAGAGTTTCTGAGTCTCTTTTCTATACATGAGTGAACTCTAAGATCATCTAAATTAAAGTCCAAAGAGGATAGTTTTAGACCTAACAGGATGTCAAAAATCAGGAAATGAAGAAAAATAGGAAAATGCGGGAGAGTGAGGGAAGGTGTAGGAAAGTGTCGCCATTTCAAAAGCTCAGTCAAAAGTCTTCTTGAGTCAGGGAAATGAGTCTTTGCCTAAGCCACACTCAGCAAACAATCAAAGGGAATAAGCATAGAGGTCTAAACTTCTCAAAGCCCAGGGGAAAGTGGCATAACATGAGACAGTGTGAACTCCAATTATTTCCACCAGAATCTATCAGGTAACACCTCTCTATTTGCATCATCAGGGATTCCATTGTCCTTTCCATTCTCACGTTGTAAGCTGTAACATTGGCAATTTCTGCCAGGCCAGACATGGGAACGATATTGTCCGTGATCACCTATGAGCCTTTGCAACATTAATAAATGGAGACTTTCAGTTAACGCTCTGGCTCTCCATGTTCCTTGTCAAGGTCTTCTTCTCAGGCTCTCTCTCTATCACTAGTACCGATTCGTACCTATTCTCAAACTAACAAACCTTGTGAATTATACCTGCAAGTAAAAGACATGCAAGCGGAGAAAAGAAAACAGCATTTCATGCAGAACGAAATACAGGCCTGGTTAGGAGCACTTAAAGTATTAAATCAATGGGGCACATTTTATAATGCGTGCACATTCAAACACAAATTAATAAAACTGTCAGTACTTTAGATTCACGTTATAGTTCATAAAGGTAAAATATCTTTGCGTATACATCTTTAAATGTGACTAGGAACTAAATTCAAAAGCAAAGGTGAAACATTAGTACACACATTTGATAAATGCATTGGTCAATAGTGTGAGGATGGTCTATGCAATCACCTGAACATTTAATACTGTTTAGGCACACAGTAAGGGGTCGATTCCGATTCGGGCCGGAAACTTCTCCGACCGAGCCGGACCCGGAGAGATTTCCGACCGAATCGGACCCGTGCAGTCCGACCGAGCGAGTACGATGCGTCCGTATGTTATCGGACTCGAGTCGGTCGGACTCCCATTGAAGTCAATGGGAGCCGGTCGTACAACGCGTACGCGGGCTCCCATTGACTCAATGGGTGCGAGTCGGTACAAGTGCGCCCCCTACAGCGGGTACGCGGCGAGGCGATTCGCGCCGTACACGCACAGGTAGGGGGACCCATGGGTCCCCCGGTGTGCGACTCAGCGCGGCTACGCGTACAGGGGGTCCGACACGGACCCCCAAAGTACGGCTCCGACAGCTCTTTCGAGCCGGAGTGCGCGGCTCGGTCGGACTGCTCGCGGCGCGCATCGTACCTACCCGGCCGGGAAACGTCTCCATTGCGCGGTGCGAGTCGAGTCCGAGCGAGTCGGTCGGAGCGGTTCGAGCCGGGAGCGAGTCGGTCGGAGCGGTCGGGACGCCCGGACGAGTCGGTCGGCGAGTCGCATCGTACTCGCTCGGCCGGACCCGCGTACGGTTCGGTCGGGAAACAGGGCTCCGAATCGGATCCGGTAAAGCCGAATCCGATTCGGAGCCCTACCGGCCGAGATCGGAATCGGCCCCTAAATATGAATTCTCCAATCCTACAGTGAATGCACTTCAATAATGATGTCAAGTGCAACGCTTTACATTAATATCGTTAGGGCATAAAAAGAGCAGGTGCTAAATGCACATTTATTTTGCATATTTGTGATGTGTAAGAATGCAGTTAAATTTATGCTGCTACAATTCCCTCTCTGATGGTAAAACAAGCCATCACAACAAAATAAGAATCTTTTATCAGATGGGCAAATCACTGTCTGGTTGTTTTCATTATTTTTCTTCTGGATTCCTCCAGAAACTTCATATCATCATAGTATTTGCTTTGTCTGTTTTCTAGTTCTATACCTGCTCCCTTTCTCTTCATTCCCCTTTTTACTTGTACACATTTGCATCCCTTATAGATTACAAACAAGAATAATCGACAAAGAGCAATAATCAGTAAGGGTTTCAAGATGCTTCCAATATGTCCACTCCTTAAATTTCCATATCATCTGCCTATAGCAGAAAATCTATTCCCTATTTCTTCCCATGCACCTTTTGCTTCTAACCCTTTCAAATCTCTCTTCAAGTCAGCAATGTTCTTATTGTATTCCTTCAAGTCTTTACTTTTGTCTGGAATGTAAGTACAACATTGGCGATCTTTTAAAATCCGACAGACTTCCCCCTCTTTTACGAAAAGGAGGTCTAATGCAAGCATATTCTGCAAAACCATTGATCTAATCACAACCATTTCAACATCTATAACTAAAAATCTTGAAGCTTTACTAGTGGACAACTAATCGGCTTCAGTGGAAAGCTTTATAATCTTATGCAAATTCAGTATCACTCATACAGATGGTATTAGAGCACCAAAGATGTCTCCCACAATTTCAACCCTGCTGAAACTCAGTTAAACTGCCGACTTACAACGTTTTTTGATATAGTGGAAGAAAGACTCAAACGTAAGCCAGAAAGCGATCAGTGAACAACAAATAGTAGTTATTATGTAACTCAAATGTTGGGTCACCTTTAATTCGCACATTCGATCCGGTCATGCGACTGGTTGGCTAGACTGCGCAGTCCATGTTTACATCATGAAGCATAGGCACTTTAAATTTGAAATGACTTTTAATCTCCAAATTGCCATCAGAACTGAGAACTGAGTGCGGTCTTCCACTCATATTGTGTTTTCGACAAGCCCAACATACAAGTCAGAATACTCTGATATAATTCAAAACTTACTGTACAAATTGAAAGAATGACGGATTTTTAGGTGGTTTTTAAATGTATCATTATGTTTTTATATTGTGAGTTTTAATTAACTAAACAATAAATACTTATCTATACTCATCCATACACAATTTCACTAGCACTGGCACCTCTCTTTGTTCTCAAATGTTATTCCCCTGTTGGGTCATCAAGATGTCCCACATGATAGATTTTCGGAAGAACTATCCTCATGCAACATGTTCCATACCATCTCTTGGGTAACCTGTAATATGCATGTTTCCCCACAAATATAAAAAACTCCAGGAATTACAGGATCCTCTCCATCCAAATACAATCCTCAATTTCCACAAATTTCAAAAGTATGATCACATTTAATATTTCCCACATAGTTTGTGTATCTTTTGGTTTTTCTAATGAATAGGCATAGTTTCCCTTTGTGTTGCCAATCTAGAGCAAATGCTGCTAAAATTCCCACTAGCCTATGCACACTTTCTACTTTAGCCCTCTAGCCAATATATCTTTTTGTCTGTCTTCTACTGAATCTATGAATTTCTTTTCTACAATTGATAAGGCACAAGTTAATTGATGTCTATGTGCATAAGCTGACTCTAATGTCATGGTAGGCCTGAATAAATGTCCAACTGTCTCTGAGGTTTTAGCATCAGTGCTTTAACACAGGAACTTCTGAAAAAACTAAGAGCCTGATTTAGATCTCGGTGGACGGGTTACTCCATCACAACGGTGACAGATATCTCGTCCACATAAATATAAATTCGATAGCATATAAAGGGATGTATGTTTCAGAGGGCTGGATATCTGTCACAGTTGTGACAGAGTAACCTGTCTACTGAGATCTAAATCAGGCCCTAAGTCATAATAGAGTAAGAATATTGAAGATGACCCTTTCCATAGAATAGTCTCAGCAATCAACTACAAGTAATCCATATGTCAGGGGAATGCGATGATATGTACCTCCCTCAGCAACTGAGGCAGGCAGTTGCATGCACACATAGCAATCCCTAGCATGCATAATGTCAACATATTCATAAAGCAATTTGGAATGAAAATTAAATGAATCGTCTCCTCTAGATGCATCTACATAGAAGCCTTTTTCATCTATTGAAGGTAAATTACTATCAGTAGGAAATGGTTTTTGAGGGGCGCTTGTAGACCTAAACTCCTCTACATGAGAAGGGTGGGGTAAGCTCAACACCACAAGCCAAGCAATTAATACTAATGTCACAACGACAAACACTGCTGCACATAAGCATCTACGTCCATCAGTATTAGGGCTGAGTTCCCTGAGGTCAGAACGTTCAAGCGAAGATAGCAGAACAGTTTCTTGGTAGGCTTCCACCTGCGCAAACAGCAAGCAAAGTTCAAGTGTCTTTTCAGCACAGTAGGTACAAACGATCTTCAGTAGACTTCCTTAGCCCTACTCCGTGTTCTTCTAAATGACAAACGTATGCTCCTTCAGCAGAAACTGCTGTGGTAGTCTTCTTAGTAGTTTGGGCAAAATCTATTAAGTTCTCTCTATTGAATGCTAAATTCAAACTCACTAATGATCACATCCGGGATAAAATGACTCAGTATGTTTAGTGGCAATGCAATTTCAAAACTCAGTTCAGCCACAAAGTTCAATTCAATGAGGCTCAACTAAATGCGGATTGTTATAACAAAATGTCCTAAATGCTCTCTCCCAATCATTGACACCCAAGTATGTCTATTCAGGTGAGGAGTATCTCCAACAGGGTACTCTAGTTCTCTTTAATATCCTTACTGCTGGCCCTTCCTCATCATTGTCACTTTGGCCAGATCCTTCAATATCTTCTGGGATAGTGTAGGGCATACGCACTTCAGACAAACTGCTTCTCCCTCTCTTCTGTCTTCTTGGCCACCAATCTCAAGGCACAACTCGAGTTACTGCTGCACTAGACCCTTCACCAGGGTCTGAATCTGGCGCAGTCAACACTACAGAATGAAACCCTTCTGTACCGACTTCTACTTTAGACTCTCTTTGACCCCCCTCAGGCCGAACAAGTGCTGTCCCAGCTTCTTGCTGGTCCCCAACAGCTTGACTAACCTGTTAGAAATGGGGGTCTCTAGTCTGCAGTGGTATACAACCTGTGCAAGTAGGGACCCTTCCTTCTAGTCAGGATAAGGGAGTTACACACCCAAGATAACACCTGCTCACCCCCTGGTAGCTTGGCACAAGCAATCAGGCCTATCTAAGAGGCAATGTGTAAAGTTTTTGTACATAATACACACAGTAACACAGTGAAAACACTACAAATGGACACCACACCAGTTTAGAAAAATAAACAATCTTTATCTAAACCAAACAAGACCAAAACAACAAATTCCCAACCTACAGAACTCAAAATATAGCTTTTTAAAGGTTTCAAGCAATTCTGTCCATAGAACTCTATGGATGTGGTGATTTTACACAAAGTACCTTAAATGTGTCAGAATCCACAAAGAAAAACTGCTGCAGAGGAGGGAAGCATTTGAAAACACAGCAATGCGCTGATTCCTGAGTGCCTGGGGGGGCAATGCCTAAGTTGTGCTGCACTCAGGAGAAGTGCTGCATCAAATCCAGACTGTAAGGGGAAGCGATGCATGGAAATCCAAGACTGTTCTGGTCTGCGGGTGGTGCAGTGGAAAACTTGGAGCACAAGTGCGATGCGTGGAAATCTGGATGTGCTGGAGGTTGATGCAGCGGCGGCAAACAGGCGCTGCGTCGATTTCTTCAGCTGCTTTCCAACGATGCGTCGATTCTTTCAGCCTCACAGCAGGGTCTGGTCAGAGTCAATGCGGTGGTCTCATACTTCGGAGACACGGTGCGCTGAACTTGGGCTGCAGCGGTTTCTTCAGCCACGGGCAGGTGCTGCATCAATTTCTTCGACCGCACGGCGGCGGTGTGTGGAAACATTTCCCGCATGGCAGTGCTATGTCAGAAAAACAGGTGCTGGAAGGGCGAAGCATAGATTTTCTAGTCTTTTGTAGCTTTTTTCAGCAGGAACCACCTCCAAGGGCCCAGAACTGGAATTGGCACCACTTTGCAGGTCAGAACTCTCAGCAGTGGAGTTCAGGGATGCTGCAGGTGAAGTCTTTGATGGCCCTGAGACTTCATAACAGGAGACAAGCACACACATGCTGTTGGAGAAACTTCACAAGCAGGATACACAGCAAAGTCCAATCCTTTTCCTCTCCAAAGCAGAAGCAGACCAGCCCAGCAAAGCAACACACAGCAAAGGGGCAGTACTGTTCCTTACAGCTCTTCAGCTCTTCTCCTTGACAGAGTCTCCTCTTGATCCAGAAGTGTTCTAAAAGTCTGGGGTTGTAGGTCCGATACTTATACCTCTTTTGGCCTTTGAAGTAGCACATGTCCTTGCCCTGCCTGGTTTTGGCTCCAGACACACTTTGAAGGGGCGATGGTGTGAGGAAAGAACATTGTGAGAAGACAGGCTCTGCCCTATTCAGGTGTCAGTGAGAACTCCTCCCACCACTCTAGCTCAGGACGGCCCATCAGCCTGGTGATGGGCAATCAGATATGCAGGGCACACCTCAACTCCCTTTGTGTGACTGTCAGAGTGAATGCACAAACAGGCCCTTGTCCGTCTAAACCAGATGTTGATTCCACTGGCAGGCAGTGGTGCAGGATGGTTAAGCAAAAAAATGCCAACTTTAAAAGTGACATTTTCAAAAACACAGTTTAAAAACCACCTCCGCTAAAAGATGTGTTTTTAAATTATGAGCTCAGAGAGCCCAAACTTCAAATCTCGAGCTGTTCCCAATTGAAAGTTACACTTGTAAAATGTTAAAATGCAGCTCCAATGATAGACTATGGGAGAGCCAGTCCTTCCAATAATGAAAAACGAAATTGCCAGTATTTCACTATCAGGACAAATAAAACACACCAGTACATGTCCTACCTTTCACATACACTGCACCCTGCCCATAGGGGTACCCTGGGCCTGCCTTAGAGGTGTCTTACATGTAGTAAAAGGGAGGGTTAGGGGCTGGCAAGTGGGTGCACGTGCCAGGTCGACATGGCAGTTTAATGCTGCATTCACAGACACTGAAATGGCAGGCCTGAGACAAGTTTACAGGGCTACCCATGTGGGTGGCACAACCAATGCTGCAGGCCCACTAGTAGCATTTGATTTACAGGCCCTGGGCACACTAAGTGCACTTTACTAGGGACTTAACAGTAAATCAAATATGTCAATCATAACGAACCAAACAGAATTACAATTTACACAGGCGGCACTTGCACTTTAGCACTGATCAGCAATGGTAAAGTGCCCAGAGTCCTAAACCAGCAAAGACGAAGTCCACCACAACATCAAAAACACTGAGGTCATGCACTGCTCTTGTTGAGGCAGGGCTGTAGCCTCTCCAACCTGGTGAGACACAGAATGCACCACATCCGCCAGCCAGTCCATTAAAGTAATCAAAAATCATGCCATCTGTAATGTTCACAAGCGCATTCGCAGGCACAGCTGGCAGTCTCATGGCTCTGCTCATGAGATAATCCTGTCCTACTATCTGGAGTACTGCATGGGCTCATCAACACAAGAGGCAAAGCATCAGGCCATTTCAGAGATGTTGGGGCACACACTTTAGCCAATCTGGATTTCAAATTCCATTGACCTGTTCCACAATTCCGGAAGTCTCTGGTCGATAATTCCAATGTAGTCTCTGTTTAACTTGCAATGCTGCGCACAACGCCTTGAGGACCTCATCATTAAAAATGAGTTCCTTAGTCTGACTCCAGAGACATTGTGAACCCGAAACAGGATAATAACTCCCTCAACAACAACTTCGTCACTGTGAGACTATCATTTCTCCTGGTCGGGTAAGCTTCAACCCAATGCAAGAAGATGCACACAATCACTAGGACATATCTCAGGCCATTGCACACAGGCATCACGATAAAGTCCAGATACTTCCTGTTGAAGGGACCACCTGCTCTCCCTATGTGACTCAGTGTTGCTGCTGTTCTTATGCCTACATTCTGCTGCTGACACACAACACATCTGTGACTCATCAGTATGAACCTAGGATTGAACCAGGTTCACCGGAACAACCGCACCATGGCGTCTCTACCTACATGTGCAGGTTCATTATAATGTCTTGCCATTGGAGGAAAAAAGCTATCTGCCAACACCGGTCTTCCATCTCCTGAAACCCAAATACCGCCCTTATCTCGTTTGGCACAACCTGCTCTAATCAAGCCTTGCTTCCTCCTGTAACCTCTTAACTTCCTCCTAGGTATCAACTGTGGTCAACAGATTACAATTTGTCTCATCTGTTCTTTTATTTTGGTATTCCCCATTGAAGGTACAAGCATTCAGGGCACAATATTTAGCGGTCTCGTTTGCATACCTGTTGCCCACAGTGACTTAGTCAGTTCTGCTGCAGTGTGCAGCGCACTTCACAACTGCGATCTGCGCAGGCAGCTCTAATTCTTCCAACAGATTGTGCACACTCTTTCCATTGCAGATATGTGACCTTGAAGAGGTCATAAATCCGCGTTGTGACCATAACTGTCCAAAGTCACGAACAACACCAAAGCCATACTGACTATCAGTGAAAATGGTCACTCTCAGCTGGTCTGAAACACAGCATGCTCTGGTAAGAGCAATCAACTCATCAAACATCACATAATCTGATTCAGGTAGTGGCACATTTTTTATGTCAGGTCTCAACAAGGCAGTCATGCTCAACCTCACCTTCCACAACATAATTCCCAGGTATTGGTAACTATGTAGCAGGAGTAACATTAGTACAACATTTTAATGTAATGTTTTCCACAGCAAGTATGACTTGCTCATACTTGGTAAGAAGGGTATTAGGAATTATTCTGGGTTCTGGTGCTAATTAACAGGACCTCTACAGAATGGGGAACAAACACAGTTAGATGATGACCCCTCACAATCCTCTCACACTGCTTTATGCTGATACCTGTGGAAGACATAGCTTTGAGACAGCGAGGCAAAGCAGCAGCTATGTGTCAAGCTGAAAAATATGCAATGGGTCTGCAAGCATTCCTGCGCATCTGGGTTAGCACTGAGAGAGTGCATCCTTTTTTTTGTGTGTCCTCATTCTGCCG
>CAWUFW010023116.1:0-81901 GCA_963921515.1 Calotriton arnoldi | reverse complement strand
GTGTGCTTCGTTCAGTTACGTATTGCTAAATTTCTGTGCTTTTGCAAAGAGAGAAGTGGAGACTTCTGTACACACCTCTAAAACAAAATTCTGGTGTTGTTCGGAAAATGCAGGGGCGGTATACGAGAGGTTAGATCTTACATGAACCATTGGGAGGCGGGTAAAATTTTTGATTATTTAGGCATGAGTATCGCAGGGCACTTGAGGCGATCTCGGCGGTAGGAGCTCGAGGCCAGTTCGGCAACCGAGGTCCGATTCGGAGCCTGACCCGATTGAGCGTGCGTCCGGGCGCGCGTGCGATGCGGCGCCACGCCTTGAGAATCGCCCGACAGACAGTTCTCCGACCGGCTCGCACGGGCCACGACTCGCACCCCGCATGTGGAGGCGTTCCCGGCCGGGCAAGTACGATGCGCCTCGGCAGTCCGAGCCGACTCGCGCCCGTCCGGCTCAAAGGCAGTCTGAGCCGGACTTTGGGGTCGTGTCGGGGACCCCCTATCTGGCGTGGCAGCGCGAAAGTACTTTTGGGGCGGGACCATCGGTCCCCTACCTGTACATGTATGGCGCGATTAAAGCCGACAGCGTACCACGCTGTAGGCGCCCTTCTTCGCTTCGCACCCATTGAGTCAGCCGGAGCCGGCATTATCACGTTATACGACCGGCTCCATTGACTATTGGGAATCCGACGAATCGAGTCGATTGCATGCGTACGCATCATTTTCGTTCCGGTCCGGGCTATAGAGTCGATTGATGAAATCTCTCTCAGGTCCCGGCTCGGTCGAGGTGATTTCCGGCCTGAATCGAAATAAAGTATAGTTAGGAATATCAGTTGAGAAGAGTTCTCTAATACTATGCCAAGATCTACTATAAATCAGTATTAGTTTTAAAACAATCTATGCCAACCCCTCTCACCAGCCCTTGAAATTTATCGTTGCAAAAGCCCAAAGTGGAGAAGCTCTGTACGGAGCAGAGATATAGAGTTTACCTCTGTAAATAAATTAACAGTTTGCGAGAATAATTTTGCAAGGCTCTCATCTCGCTACCTGTTACAGCACCACTCACACCACTCTTTTGTGATCTTGGGATAAAGAGAATAGGCGATCTGGCAGCCTTGAGACCACTAACATATTGGATTTGCGTCTGGACTACTCCACAATTAATTGATTATCGTAATTGTTTACGGGAGGTCCCTAGCACTTGAGGGCAAAACAACTGCCCTGGTTCCAGACATGTGCCAAATGGTGGTAAACTATTGAACCTGATGGGCCTGTAGGAGTACCCAGAAAGGGCCTGGCGTGACATCTCGACTCTCAAGCTACGTATTGGAGTGTAGTTGGGGAGCATTATACAATAACCAAACAAGTGGACAGCTGACATCTAAATTTTTAAATATCAAATCTTGTTCCTTGTTCGAATCTTTTCTTGATTTGATTCTACCCCCCCTTGCCAAAAGCATGTACATTAGGTTTAGATACAGTAATCTGCTATTGACATTTCAGGGAAAAGAGGCAAATTCTGGATTAATTTTAGATCTTTGCCCTGTGTTTGAAGTGAAGTTGATGACAGAAGGCTTTGTTTTGTTTTTGCTAAAGTATCGGCCAGTTACGCAGGAGATGGATTAGACCATGTGTCCTTGAAGTGGGTGCTAGGCAGCACCAGATTGCGTGTGGATTTTAAAGCTGATGCCGAGATAAATGGTTTATCTAACACAGATTTTATTCTTTCCTGGCTGATTCGCAAAAAAATTTTAATACGGAGATGATCATTTTCCAATCCTTTCCCACCTTATACTTTCTCGTGCCTTAAATATCTAGCTTGGTATGCATGTGTCTGATATTCCAACTTTTCGGTAGCTGTTGAGTATCCCTTTTTAGCTTGATTAGGTCGATTAGCATTGATGTACATTTGTATTTTGTTTTTTTAACCTGATTCGGGATGTCACTTGCCTTTATAGTGTGTTAAATAGCAGTTTAATACTATTTTAGTGTATATATATTGTATTGTATCTTGTATGTACATTAATTATTTTGTACAGGCCATTTGATAAGTTATATGATGATGATGAGTATATCATCAATGTATACTACAACAAAGCAGTCAAGAACTCTCTGGGAAATATCATTGACAAAATGTTGAGCTGCTGGAGCGTTGCACAGGCCGAATGGCATGACCTGAGTACTCAAAACTCAGCAGTCGACAGCTGTCTTCCACTCGTCACCCTCAATATCCGCACAAGTGATAGGCCCCTCTTAGATCCAATTTGGTGTATTTGGTTCTTTAACCTGATCCAGAGCTCAGAAATGAGCAGAGGTGGTTCTGTTCTTAGTTACTTGGTTCAAGCGCGATAATCAATACAAGTTCTAGATTTCCATTCTTCCCAGGATGAAAAATAGTGGAGATTAGACAGAATTCGGATGGTCGGATAGGCCCATTTTGCCAAATACCCAGGTCAAATATTCTTTCAAATGATTCTCAACTACCGTGAGGGCATATATTCTGCATGGCATGGCCTCCTAGTTCCAGTTCAATCTTGCAATCAAATTCCGATGCAGGAGTAAATCTCTTAGCCTCCTGTTCATCAGGCTTGCTGCTAAGTCTTGATATTCTCTTAGTATCTCTGGAACTAAAGTACAAAATCATAAAGACTGCTGTGTTAACAATGACTGTGGTGTAGGCTGGTGACTGATCTTAGGCATTGGTAACACTGTTTCTTACAATATTCTGAATTCAGCTCTACAGGTTCTCTTTGCCCAATCTATCTTCAGTTGTGCTCTGTGAGCCAGAGTCATCCTAAAATAAGCTGAAATTGCGGAGCATCGATGGGAGCTAGCTCAACAAACTTAAATGCTGGCCTGGCCAAATAAAGACATTTCCTCAGTAAGTAGATAATGGGTCCAAGAGAGTTGAGTACCCATCAACTGTCGAACTAGTTCTGGCTTCTCATACGGAGAAAACCAAATTCAGCGACTTAGCCAAATTTAATATCATAAAAATTCCCGGTAGCTCCTGAATCGATCATGACAGAGACCTCATCTACTTCAGATTCTCGAATTTGATTAAAACAAAAAATGATAAGATGAGGGCAGTAGATTGTAGTCAATTAGCGACCAATTTTGGATCTGGAGTTGTCTTATCAGAAGCACCCACCAGAGCAACTCCTCTTACTAGTGGGGCTGTCTTTTGCCCCAGAGCCATTTTTGGTTTCTTGGGCGTTCTTTGTGTGTTGGAATTTCCATGTCCCCATTGTTGCCAATTCCTAAGCCACTCTCTTTCTTCCTTGGTCAATGGGCCACGTGATGCCCGATTTGCGTGGCTCTTCCTGACGTGAATTCACTGACTTTCAGGAAGTATCGGCTAATTCTGTCAATACGAATTAGAAGGAAATGTAGCATCTCTTGGTGCTCATCTCTCTCAGTTTTGTTGCTGATCTATTTAGTACAAATCGATTAGTTCTAAGAAACATCTGTCTAGGTCTTTTCGGTATCTGGGTGAGACCATCTTTCAATTCATCTTTAAGTCCTCTATGAAATGACGCTCTCTTGGCTTCTGGTAATTGGTTTCCACTATCAATTTGTTAAATTGTGCAAGATAGGCGATCAATTCATGATTTCCTTGCTTAAGATCTAAAAGCTCGTGTCAGTAGTTGTGAAATGTTTCCACATGATCAAAAATACGTAGAAACTCAGCTTTAAATTCCTCAAAGTCATATAAGATATGATCATTACTATCAACAAGCTGCAGCATCTCCACTCAGGTAGGACAATGAAAGCCACTTTGGATTGGTCCTCCTTAAGATTATACTACATAAAGTGCAATGAACAATGAGTGAGAAAAATTTGGTCCTTATGAGGGTCATTAAATCTCTCAGGGGCCGTAATGGAATAGTAAAGGGAAATGGCATACAACTTGTATGATCAATTCGGCAGCTGAAGGAGGCAGGAAAATTGCTGAGGTTTTGTTGCATTCCTACTGGAAGTAGGGCTGGACCCAACTACAAATTGTCAAATCTCTGTCGAATGGTGTGCCCTAGTAGACTTTCCCAGCCTCATCTCTGAGGACCTTATTTTCCTCCATGAATTTCACTCAACTGTTTTTGTAGCCCCCAGTACTATAGCCAACGCCTTTAAATCAATTCCCTTCAGCCATATCGCTCAGGTGCTTATGGTTATGGCATTCAAATCTGTCAGTACCACGCTTGCCTCAAGCCTCTGCTTCCGGGCGATGAGCTTTCCTCAAATCTCAAACTCCACTGTGAGTCAATTAGACTATTCACTCAAAGTGAAGAGGAAAGAGATTGGGAGCAAGAGGGAACTACCACTGTATGCACTCTTCCTCTCGGGAGTTCTGGAATATCTTTACAGGCACCTGCAACACAACACAATTTTACCACAACTTCTCATAACTCCAACCATCCCTTCAAACTCTCTCCCATTACCTCCTATTACCTGTTAAGCAGTGGACTAGCTGCTCTCTTTACTAGATTAATTATAGCGTATATTCCTTTTAGTACATTCACTCAAGTAATATTAGTTCTCTTTCTTTGTAGTTATTTGACAGATGAAATTCTTGGTGAAGTAGTACAAATATACATATATATATTTATCTACTGTATATTCAATATATAATCTGCTCTTATCCTGTGATGCAGTTCAAAGAGTTACTCTGCTGCTCTTATCCTGTGAACAGTTCAATGAAGATATCTGCTGCTTTTCTATCTGGGGTGTACAGTTCAAATGGAATACAATTGCTCAAACTTACGATGATGATTCAAGTTAACTTAGGTCTGTTCCAGTAATTAACAGAAGAACAAATTTGGTAGTTTTCCAAAAATCAATCAAAATGCAAGTAGGTAAAAGAAATCTTACTCCAGTGCCTCCTTTAGCTGACTTTGTAGAATTGTGAGTTATAATGGAAAAGATTTCAGTTAAAATAATTCAAAAGAACTTACTTGAAGATGTTCAGGTTCTCAGACTATGACAAAAAGGAAGATCGCTAAATTTGAATCTCAGGGCTCTCATTGAAAGAACCCAATAGGAGTTTATTACCATCCACCTTCAGTGACTTGAAGACCACAACAGAACTGGATACTAGGTACAGCAGTACTAGCGTACTTGCCAAGCGGGCCAATACGGGGAAGAACACTACTCCCTGACAGACTTTTCAGAGCCAGCGTCGTGAAGAGGAAACGCTGCTTCCTCACAGAAACCAGGATTGAGTGGCTCAGGCGCTTGGTGCGCGGCGATTGTGACCTCACTGCCTCAGCAAACTGAACACTAGAGCGAGAACTTCCTAACTGTCTCTTTGCAGCCACCATCTTGAAAACAGAACAAGGACTAAACTGAATCAGTTTGAGAAGCACCAGCAAGCGGCTTCAAGAGTGCAGAGCAGTGGCGCTTCAAGTGGTTAAATGGGCGATCTCCTGTATCTAAGCCACTATAGGGAACAGTTCTGAGGCAGATTTTTGGCCCATATAGTCCAGTCCAGGACCCAGCTGCAGCCCGATTGACGTTATGGCTCCCTCATCCTCCAGTGCGGTGGAGGAAGGAGAGAGATGAAAAGGAGGGGGTCACTGCCACGCACCGCCCTCGCAGCCTGTGCTTGACCCAAGGGGGTGCACGTCGGCGCTGCGTGGTCGACCCCAGGCCCACCGATGAATTTAGTAGCTTCCGCTGTATTGGAATGTGGCTGGGAAGGCGCCTCTCTACATGTGCAGTCTCCCTTCCCGGGAGCAGCGGGTAGGCAAGCGATGCCTCAGATTAGTGGAGCGGGGACCAGTGAGGGCGACCTCTGGTGTAGTGCTGGGTCCTGCGGAGGACAGCAGTGGAGGTTGAGCCCAGGCGGTTTCCTCACGCCTGAGCCCCGCGCAGTGCTGCCGACCTCACAGAAACACCCCACTCACCCAGGCCGCAGTGGCTGCTCGTAGCGGCTCACCCTTGCCTCCGTCCATGTTCAGTCTGAGAGTTTTCCGCCGAGGGCTGTTCGGGAGGCGGGCAGAGGGCCCAGCAGGCACCGCAGCTCCCGACCTCAGGCTTGCCCGCGACCCCTGTCGTCACGGGGCCCTCCCGAGGCAGGCTGGGCCGCCTCTGCCCTCTGGCAGGTCCTGTGGCTGAGTGTCACGGAGCTGAACCGCCACCCTCAGCAGTGCCAGTTGTTATGTTGAGCATTCACTGGCAGCATTTTGAGCAGCATGTAGGATGAAAAGATGCGACTTTTGTCAATAAAACATGCTTCTGGCTCCGGGCTTCAATGCCATTGAAGCCATCTTCAGTATGGCTTGGCCACCTTCCCCTGCATTTCTCATTTCTAGTGAAGTATATGATGCCTTTTAATCTTTCAAGGATAAGTCTGATTGTGTTGATTGCATTATTTCTTTTAAATGTTCTTGACAGTAGTTTCCTGGAATGTCAGGGGTTTAAAAGCTCCCTTATCAAGTGTCAAAGAGTTTTATACGCATTTGTTGAACCTTAATGCTCATATTGGAACTTTTAGGGACACACCTTAAAGAACAGATTGTGAAAATGCAAGGGCTAGTTAGGGGAACTGTTCTTTTCACCCAGGTTATGGTAAAAAAACAGTGTTATTATCCTATGCCATAAATCGCTGCGAGTTCAACTGCGCTCACAAGAGCTCAGTTCTGAAGGCAAATGGTTTAATTGCTTACATTGTATCTCTCAAAACGTTCCTATTGTTTTAGCAAAGTGAGCGGCCCCTACTGCCCCCGATTGTCAGTTGGTCCAGTATTGCTCAGAAACTATTGAAGTGCTCAGGCAGTAATTTAAAATTAGCAGGAGATTGTAATCATTGTGTTGATCCATTGTAGACAGACACTCTTCAGCTCACTACATTTCTAACAAATCTCAAAGCATTTGTACATTTGTACGTACTAATGAACAAGGTCACTTAACAGATGCCTACCAGCACTTGTAAAATCCCTCCTTCAGGGAATACAAATACTTTTCTCCCAGTTTACCATGCAATCTAGGATAGATCACTTTTTCTCTCTCATCATCTTAACCAATCCCTCTATATATAGTGCAGATATAGGCACCATTCCAATTTCTGAAATCATGCCCCAGTTTCATTGATTAGACTTTTTACCTGAGCATTGATTCTCCTAAATGAGTGGAAATTCAAGCAACTCTTTACCAATTAGATGCAATTTTACTTCTTCTTTCACTTCCTTTGATACAGATACTTTCATTTTAATCTTTCTGATACTATGTCCTTCTGTACACATGGGATGTCATCATCAGGACAGGTTACTTAAATTGTTATAATGCTGAATAAGTAGTGAATGGTCCAGAGTCGAAGGCGAGAGAGGCTATCCCGGGTAATATCTGCAGGAGTATCAAGCTGGCGTGCTTGGTGCTTCAAGCGGGTTTCAGTGACGCGGTGTATCCTCACCCACTTCCTCCTCCTTTGGCCAGCCTCCCGTCGGCCTTATTCCTCCTGTTGTTCCACGAGGACAGCTCTGGTTCCAAGTCCTCATTCTGCAGTGCCCTCTCCCGGCTCTACTCCACATCGGCCTGCCTCATTTCCATTGCCAGCACGGGGACCGCCTCTCCTTTGACGACCTCTCGTTTTGAATGCGTGAGCCGATGTTGGCCATGATCTCTGAGCCACACGTTTACCAGCCCGACCCAACCCGTTTTTTCGCTCCTGCCTGCAATTTTACAGTGCATTCCACATGGACCGTAATTTGGACACTCGCTGCACGCCAGCTTGTACTCCTGCAGATAGTTACCTGGGACAGCCTTCCCTCCCTCGCTTCCTTCGACTTGGATCATTCTACTTATTCAGCACTATAACAAGATTTCGTAACCTGGTCCTGATGATGACCTGAACTCAGAACAGGTCGAAGAAACGCCGTTGACACGGGTACCTCTGGCATCAATGTGGTCCAATCTAAATAATTTAAAGCGGAATAACACCTTGTATATAACTTCATTTCTGTTATTGACCACCAATTTTGTTGTATTTTAGCGCCGTTCACGCTGTTTTTCACCTTATTGTGTCACTGCGTTCTGTCTGGCACAATTAGTACACAACCATGTAAAGTTGCCGCCACATACAATGTGCTGTAGTGCTGATATAACTACTTGCAAATAGAACCTTTTTGTCTTCTTGAGTTTTCCAACTTTAAACATGAGCATGTAAATGGAAGTTTGTGCCCAGGGCCTAAAGTAACTCCACAACAAGGGCACAGCAAAACAATTTCACAAACAAAATGGGAGAGAGACAAAGGAAACTAGTGTGATATGCCTCATTTTCCATTGCACCAGCACTAGGACCGCCTCTCCTTTGGCTTGACCTCGTTTTGAATGCTTGAGCCGATGTTGGCCATGGTCTCTACCACCATTTAAGCATGGGATCACTGACAGAATATAGGAATGCCAAAATATCGACCTGCCAAAATATAAGTGGATAGGAAATATAGAATGCCAAATATGAATTCTATCTACAAACAGGTAAGTACAAAATATCAGATCAAAATATAATTTATTTTAATTACTTGGGGCCCATTACGATGGCGGGCGGAAGCACAACCGCCGTGCTGGCGGATGCAAAAACCACCAGTTACCGCCGGCACGCAGCAGTCCACCACGCCCGCCCAATTACGATGCGAAAGCAGGCCAAACACCGCCGGCAAGCCAGCAACACCGTCCGCCATCAAAGTGCGCCCGCACACGTAGCGGCGCAGCACAACTGACACACACCGTCCGACGAAACACGTCCCGCCCGAGCGCATAAATTACGATGCCGCAAACAAACGGCTCCCACGGCAAAGAGACACCGCACGTGAAAGAGAGGCGGAAACACGGACGCAGAGCACGGACAACGAAGAAGCGGCACCCGGGCATGAATCCAGCACTGCAGGCCCTTCCCATGCTTCTGCTGATGCACCACCAAGGACGCAACGTACCGCGGAGACGCAGGTAGGCACACACACAACAAGTGCACGCAAACAGCGCACACAGTGCAAGGGGCGGAAAAAGCGGACAACCCCCACCAGCGCGTGCACACTACACATCCACCATTGCATCCACATATGACACACAGGCCAAATCCTAACATCGCGGAACACATGTGTACACACCACCTGGGACTAGGAACCAACCACCCCGTCACGGCCCCAAAGCGCCGATGACGCCGCCACACATGCGCACAACGCAGAGGCCAACCGTAGCGCCATGCATGCGTCGCACACAGACACAGGGACACAACCAAGCAGCACACACATCAGCCCCACCCCGAACGCACATGACACGTGACAGGCCGGCCACAGACATGTCCCCAACGCCCAATTCACGGACAACACCCAACGCCACACAACCGACGCACACATGTCAGTGAAGTCACGCAACAGCAGGACACACCCCAGTGTAACAAACATGGCGAAGCACACAGCGGCGGCAACACCAACTAGGAGAAGCAGGGCCCCTTCGGGAAGAGGAACGCCAGTACCACACTGAAAACCCATACCACCCTGCACATATGAACAAGACACATGAAACGGAACACCAAAGAGCCCGGGGACCGACAACAGGTGGCCCAAGAATTACATCCACACACAAGGCCCAACGCAGAGCGGAAAGGCAGCCTGCCGCCCACACAAGGGAGAGCAGACAGCACTGAATGACCTTCCATTCCAACACCGAAACCACAGCCCTACGACAGAAGCCGGTGAATACAGCCATTGTCCAAGAATAGACCAACACAGGCATGCCGAGGAGACCGACCACAGGGCAGATAGCGCATATCACAGAAGCACACAGCGGACGGGGAAGAAAGAAGAAAACACTCCCCATGTCGGCCACATGCAAGTTAATTGGAAGGAGTCACACAGCACTGACCTTGAACTGTCTGAGAAGCATGTGGGAAGAGGGCCCGTGTCCTCCAAACAAGCCAACAGAACACAAGTCCTGTCTCCCCACGACTACACAGAGCTCACAGCAACACCGGAGCGTGCACATTGCAGACTGCACACACAGCCGGAGCACGCCACCTCCTACGAACCGCTGCGAAATGGCAACCGCAACACACCTACCTAACTACGCCGAACAGCTCAAGCTGTACCAAACCAACACGATACATACATTGGGATGCGATCTCCTGTCCCTGCTGAACGTAAGTTACCGACTGACTTACCGCATCACATTGTTCAGCTGCGTCATGCCCGTCTTCTACTGTCGGAGGTGTCCCTACCAGCATCCCGTCGAGATATGCCTCTCCAACCCGGCATGTCTGAAGGCGGACCTGCTACCACTACTCCTCCCTCTGGACGCACACGACAGGGCCTGCTCTGCCTATGGGGGCATGGCGTATGTGGCCAACATCGCACGCGCACTGAAATGGAACCACTGTGCCTCCACACGACGGATCATCGAGAACAGCTACATCGAATGTCACCCAGCATGCCCCATCATGGTCCTCCAAGGGACAACCTACGAACAACACCTTGACAGCCACCATCCGCTTCATTGGCTGGCAAACATGTACACCACCAATGACATGGAAGCCCTGCTGGACGGCATCGCATACCTGACAACCTGTAAATACGTCGGACCACAACGCAGGTTCCCGAGTGACCTATGAAGTCCAACCCCGCACCCATGCTCAGCTTCCGCACGGACTGGCCAGTCACCACCACAACAGCCATACCAAACGACCGGCAACTGTAACCACACCATCAACGACATCGCCATGACATCGGATATGACCGGGACATGCACACTGTTCCCCATCACATCCAGGAACACCGCATGCATCGTGGGAGGCAGTGGCATGGGCTCTGTGCATCGCACCCACATGGACGGAACTGCACGAACAACCAGGACACGACATGGATCCAGCGCACATGGACACACACACCGCTCAGTGGACATGAATAGGTCGCCTGGAGTCTGTGGGTGCTGCACCCCTCCCACCCCGCCCCGGGAATCCCATACCAGGACCTTTGCATGGACGACAAGTGCATACAACAACAACACGACCCCAGTGACTGTGACATGTCCAGTAACCACCACAGTGCAACAACAAGTGGCACGCCGCTGCATGCACGCAAGCACATGCCCTGATGTCATCTCACATGCACGCGTGCATGAGGAACAACCGCAGCAAACCTGTCACATGGAACTGAGATGGACTGTGCCCATGATGCCGAGCGGTCTGGTAGGCTACATGTATACCGTCTGTGTCAAAGTCCGCAGCTCCGCAGCTATACGTAAATGTACATTAGCACAGCCTTGGCCAAGCAGATGTAACCCCACACCCTATCCCATTTGTAATCATGCTCAGTATATCCTCAACATGTATTCCGCTGCCAGTAGTGTCCACTATACTGCATCACAGAGGACAGAAGACTCAATATAATGTTTGAAACCAAAACTGTCTCCGCTGACTCATTTCACAAGTACGAATGAGAGAGGATGAGAGTATGTGAAGTACACGGCAGTCGTGACATGACCATGTAGTCCACTGGTATTGGATGTCAACGCAAATGAGTAGCACTACTGTGGAAGACACACATGTGTCGTGTGAAGTCGTATGGACGCAGTGCTCAGGTGGGTGGGTGCGACGGGTAGATGCGCACATGCCAAGTTGGAGCACGCCGTGTTGGGAGGGGTCATGAACAGTACACCACCGCTTCCCTGGGCATTGTGAGAGGACACCTGTCGGGGGGAGTGAACACGTGTGTGCACAGCAGCCGGGCACACGTACAAAGCGGTACCAGGCGCACCTCAGCCCACCCTCTGTGGACAAGCTGGATCCTGTTGTGCGCCCGCCATGCCCCTTGACAAGGCACACACAGCCCCAGACGACCAGGTGTAACCCCAACATAGTCCAATCCGCACAGGCGATACAGGGCACGGGATGGCAGTGGAGCATGGTGTGTGAGAGGTCTCCTCGCGCTCCTCCTGGTCATATCACGCAGGCAATAGAACCTCAACGTCTAGCATGGCACAAGTCAAATGGAAGTGTAGGGGGACGCACCACAGCACGAGCAGCACTGACGTCACGGGAGGTGGCTCGCACCATCCCATCCATTGCCCATCATACCAACCACGCCACATGCCATTGCGACTAAGTGCAAGCGCGTGCACCACCACCCCCGAGCCCTCCCCAGAGAGGCCAAAGAGTGAATGTGTGGGCCATCAGCCACAGACGGACGCGGCCTGGCCGCAAGGGCAGCCACAGCCACTGGGTGTCGCAGGTGGCGGATCCGGAAGGCGAAGACTGTGATGCATAGTCCATGCAGGCCGGGTCTCCATTTGGGGCACCACGCAGGTGGACGGCGTCCCGCCACACATCATACCCTGAGACAGCCCACTCGTGCAACTGGACCCACACATACACTCCTTGCCCTCTCTGGTGCGAGCTTGGGGCTGCCTGTGCAAGCGCTAGCCTCGCAGGTGAGCATGCATATTGGGGGGCGAGGGGAGGACATGAGGGCTGGGGCGATGATGACTGTATCACTGTCAGTTAGTACAAGGGATGACCCAGATGTGGAAAGGAAGAGACGTGTCCCGTGTGTACTGCAACTAGTCGCCAATCCAACTACCCCCATGTCCGGAATGTAAGCCCGCACCTAGGCCCGCCCATCCGCCACATCGAACATACCACCAGCACGACAACCTTCCCATTCGAAACACTGACTGGGGGTGGCGACCAGTGAACAATCATGTGTAGCCTACCCACGCGTACATGTGGGCCCTCCATGATCCATGTCACCTGCGGCAAAGACATGACATGCGCAATGAGGGAAGTGAGGAGAGCGGCCCGCCCACGCGCAGAAGGTGCATCAGCTCCACAGACCCAGCAGCGAGTCCAGCAGGGGTCACATGTGCAGGGGCAGCTGTGCCTGGTGTGAAGGCACATGCATATAGACAGCACATCGACCAATGTGTAGTCTGCCCACATCCACAGTCCATCATCATGCGGACATAGGAATTGAACACAGGGCAACACATATTAGTTGGTGCACCCACCGTGACCAACAATGCGCAATCATCGACGTACCCGCCCTGTGCATGGCCCCCACCCAACGGAGGCACATCCAGTGCCACCATCCCACACACACAAGCCTTCCACGGAACATGCTGTGTCCAATGGTCAGTACAGAGTCAGCGCCCATCTGGTGGATCCTGAACAGGAGACACATGCACACACATGCCAGCTCCCACTATGTACGTCTGCCACCTTGCACGTGCAATGCAACCTCTCACCTGTGACGTGTGACTGCAAGCACACAGCCGTCTTGGCATGGGGCTGTCAATGTGGACACCAGTCAATGTTTCGGGAGCTGTGATCCGTACAGTGCTGTACATAGGGTGCAGTGCTGACACCTACTACTGTCTCATATCCCCTCGTGCCACAGGTCCCACTTGTATTTGCCGCTCAGCCCGTGCCCACATCGTCGTCGTCGTGTGCCATACTCATCCAGCCTCGGAAGCAGTTCCATGCTCAGCAGACACTCATGTTGCCGTGGCGTTGCCGCTTGACGGATATGCAGTCAGTCCCCATCAGCACGCCCCGCAAGTCATTGGGGCCTAGATCCCCATGTGCATGCACATGGCAGTGGTATGTCTCACTTACCATTGCCATTGTTGGGAGACCTGTGGAAGTGTATTGTGGCCGTGCCGTCCCAGCTTGACAGCTGGGCTGTGGCTCATGTGCTTGCTCAGTCATGTCAGTGATGTGTATGCGAAATTGCTATGTGCCGTGTTGCTTTGACATGTGTCCTCTGCCATTTAACCCAGGCGGAGACCGAACATTGACCGCCCATACCAATTGCTGGCGGACATGGACGATACAGAGGTAATCAGGAAGTTTCGGCTGGACAGGCCAACTCTGCATCGACTGTGTGCCATGTTAGAGCCCCATCTCCGTCCCCGCAGGGTGTATCCGACTGCTGTCACCCCACGGCTAAGGTGATGGCCGCCATGCATTTCTTCGCCACTGGGTCATTCCAGCACACAGTGGGCAGTGGAGGAGGGATGTCCCAGCCCATGTTCAGCAAGGTGCTGAGGGATGTACTGGCAGCCATGATGCTGTACCGGAACAGGTACATCAGATTCCCCAGGGCTCGTGAATTGGCGGCAGTGAAGGGTGCATTCTATGCCCTTGGCAGAATCCCACACGTCGTGGGAGCCATTGACTGCACTCATGTTGGCCTTGTTCCACCACAGGCCACTGAGCACCTGTACCGCAACAGGAAGCACACGCACTCCCTGAATGTGCAAGTGGTGTGCCTTGCGGACATGGTGATCACCCACGTGTGTGCCAAGTTTCCAGGCTCGGCCCATGACGCACACATAATGCGCAACAGCATCTTGCCACGACTGATGGCCAATCTGCAACAGGATCGTGCCTGTATTGTCGGTGAGTATGTGGAGTGGTGTAGCGTGCTGGTTGTGCGATGCTGTCCCCTGTCCAGTTGGAATTGCAACGGTTCTCTGTGTCCCTCACACCCAGGTGACTCTGCGTATCCGAATGGGGCATGGCTGCTCAGTCCATTGAGGAATCCTCGCACCCCAGCAGACGATCGATACAATGAGGCACATGGGAGGACCAGACGTGTGGTCGAGCGTACCTTTGGCCTCCTCAAGTCCAGGTTCAGGTGCCTGGACCGCACCGAGGGTGCACTGGCGTACTCCCCACAGAAGGTGTGCCAGATAGTGGTGGCGTGCTGCATGCTGCACAATCTGGCCATTCGGAAGCAGATCCCCCTCATTGTGGATGACGGAGATCAACCAGGGCCCCAGCCCGCAGACCAGGACAGCTCGAGTGAGGTGGACAGCGGAGAGGAGGAAGCTGGGAATGTGCGGCAGCAGCTCACCGCCCGCTACTTCACTTGACGGTGAGTGTCCATGTACGACGGATGATGTGTCTGTATCTGTGCAGGTGTGTGTGTGCTGTGTCAGGGTGGCCGTATGTTCACTGCGTGCAGTGTGTCAACGCTCCATGGCCAGGGTAGTATGCCACTGTTGGTGACTGTGGCATTGTGCCCTATTGCTCTGTGCGATGTGTGTACATTGCTTGTAGTTGTTGATATGTACTGTGTGATGGGTGTGTGACACACTCATTGAATGTGCTCCTGTTCTGTCTCCCACCCCTAGGTCCCTACAGGCCCTCCGGATTCCATTGCCATGCCACGCATCAGGTGCCTTTCCGCCCAAGGTGGCCGTTGTATTCCGTACAGGTGTGAGTGTTTGATTTGCTCTAACGCTCCGTCCATCATCCCCTTTGGTATCGCTTTGTTCGCCTTAAGTTGGCAGGGTATGCCCAGACGTGGGTCCCTTGCTCACTTTGCCACTGGATTCAAGCTAGCCTGGCTGATGACGGCTGAATAGCCAGAAACCGGTCCCAGGATGCTTGTTTCCGGTCCAGGGAAGACATGGCTTGGCAGTTCGGGCTGGACTGTTCCCATGAGGCACAGGGTCAGACTGATTTGCATATGGCCATGTCTGAACTGGGGTGGTGGAGTGAGCTAAAGAATGATGATGGATTAAACCCAGATCAGTTGACTGGGGGTGAGTGTTTGATTAGCTCAAACGCTCCGTCCATCATCCCCTTTGGTATCGCTTTGTACATGACAATGAGCAGCCACCGGCACCTTTCTTTGGCCACTGTGCTTTCCGCTGTCCCAGAAGCCTGCCATACTGGGTGCCTTCTAGAACTGGAGAAGTCTCCTACAATCATGGAACAAAGATGTTAATGCGATATGGGCATAATATCCGTGCAGCTTGTTGTCCATTCTTGTTAGACAGAATATCAGGCTGCATGGATTTGGTGGGTTTTAACTGCTTTACGACAAAGGACGACCCGTTGACATCAACAGTACTACCTTCACTATACAAATGGGTTTCAACAGGTCGTCCACAGTACTGAAAAAGAGAATGTGTATGCTAAAATCACCAGACACATTTAAATTTTCTTTTCCAAATCGAAGTCGGGACGTGAAAGAAATGCTCCCCTCTTGACCCATGTTTGATATTTTTTGGCAGGTGTTTTGCTGTGTGTGAGGTGATGTCACAGCAAAATAAAAGTGAAAGCAGCCTGCGCCAATGGAATCAACGGGATCCACAAATATCTTACCCCGCAATGTTCCTACACTTCTCCCAATAACAATAGTACCCCACCTGTGTGGCTGGAATATCTCTTGTAAATGGAAAGGCCCCAAAACACAACAAGAAACATAAAGACTGCCTTTCAAATTGTCCCATTCTAGTAATGAGGGTAGTTGCAGAATTTAGGCAAGGGCTTGGACCTCACCCAGGGAAACCTGCCAGGCCTAAACATTTCTGATAACAAGGCAACTAGGGTAGTCTGGGGTGCTGTGGCTTGTGAGGACCCCAATACCTTTTCTTACCCAGAATGCCCTGTAAACATCACGCTTAGGCTAAATACCAGATTTTACTCATATTTCTGTGAAGGAAAGTCCCAGAATATGTGAGGATCTATAACATTTCTCCAACCTAACATTCCAACACTTCTCCCAATAAAAACATTACCCTAAATGTTCACCACGTACTATGCATTTTGAACATTAATTACATAGGACATCATTACAGCAGTTTATTTTCTATGACCATAAATGAGATAAAGCAGAATTTCAAAGGTGTCAATGCTTTGACAAAAAGCAGATTCATGCTACACAGATCTTGGATTACAATATATAAAACCGGATCCGATTCGGAGCCCTCTTTCCCGACCGATTCGTACGTGCGTCCGGGCGAGCGAGTACGATGCGAGCGCACGCGAAATCGCCGACCGACTCGTACGCGGGTCCGACCCGCTCCGACCGACTCGCACGGACACGACTCGCACTGCGCAATGGAGACGTTCCCCGGCCGGGCAAGTACGATGCGCGCTCGAGCAGTCCGACCGACTCGCGCGCCGTCCGGCTCCAAAGGGCAGTCGGAGCCGGACTTTGGGGGTCCGTGTCGGACCCCCTGTACGCTGTAGCCACGCGAGTCGCACACAGGGAGGACCCATGGGTCCCCTCTACCTGTGCATGTGCGGCGCGATTCGCATCGACGCGTACCCGCTGTAGGGGGTGCCCTTGTTCGCCTCGCACTCATTGAGTCAATGGGAGCCCGCGTACGCGTTGTACGACCGGCTCCCATTGACTTCAATGAGAGTCCGACCGAATCGAGTCCGATTGCATGCGTACGCATCGTACTCGTTCGGTCGGGCTGCTAGAGTCCGATTCGGTCGGAAATCTCTCCGGGTCCGGCTCGGTCGGAGTGATTTCCGGCCTGAATCGGAATCGGCCCCTCAGTGTTCGGTAGCCAACTGTAACTTACATTTCTTGCATTCACATAAGACAAATCTGCTATGATGGTTGTCCATCACCAGTACTTGCAGCCAATAAACCAGCCATCACCAAATGAACAGGCATGGAATAACTGAAGACACTGCTGGTCAATCAGAGAACTGTTATCTAGTCCACAACTGCAGGTCCCGTATATATAGCTATAGCCGCTGCTTGAAATCTCACAATGACACTCAGATATGGGATGATAGTAACAATGCCCATCCCAGCATATCTCTCCACTTCTCTCTCCCTCCAACGATGCCAACTCAGGCTCACAACTATACACAAATTTTCTTATTGGACAACCCAGTGCAGTAACCAGCGAGGTGGGCTATAATCATAGGAAATACTATAAAGAGACCTGAAAATCTGTTCTAAGCTGCCAGCATACTTAAAAACCATAAACTGGGCATCTGTGTCTCTTATACCTCATCATCCACCACACTGCTTTGCTCTGCATCCCATAACACAATAACCACACATCGTGGTCATCACGCATGGCATGGAAACAATATCCACACAGGATCACAAAACAATAACAAAACCCTTCCAAGCACATACTCTATATGGTGTAACTTGCTGCCCATGTAGGTAAGCTCTTCAGTGCCCCACAGAGAGGTAGTAAGTGATATAGAAATGCTGCAATACAATATAATATTTATCATGTATGCATTGCCAAGATTGTATTGATCCTGTTAAAATCTTTATTTTACATGATAGCTCAGAATTACAAAACAAAATGTGCTTCATTTGTGCTTTTATAACTATTGATTTATTTTGAAATATTTGTACAGTTAATTTACAGGTATTTAAATGTTGCTGTGTATTAGAAAAAATTGACATCTTACAGTATTTCTTTTCCTGCTCTCTGTACCTCAGTGAGATTGTCACATAGCTCCCTGTACAAAATTATCTCCCTTTTCAGTCAGAGAAAGGAAACAACATCTCCACGTTAAAAGAATAAGCAGCAATTCATCAGAAGGCGTGGATTGACATTTGACCTCTGCATTTGAATGCACAGGAAATGTGACAAAATAGAAGTAAGATTTAAAGGCTTTTTTATTGCTCATTCACCTTCTCAACTCCAGCATAGCTATTTAATGGTGCCATAGCACTTCACCCAACATCTCTGCATTGAGCTTTTGATAAATACTGTGCCAGCTGCCTGCAACATTTAGGGAGCGGGGCAAAGATTAATACGGGCTGGCTCGGCCCACAAATGCCCCCCCTGCGTGGCTACGGCCCTGCATTTATTGTACAGACTCTTACAATGTACCTGTAGCACGACCAAACCTCTCAACATCTGGGAGGACACATCTGAGGGCAATCGAACAAGTTGAGGAACAATGTCTGGTTAAAGATCTGTAGGACTGTAATTTAGATCCTTTACGTTTTGTAAGACTCTGCCAGACTGCTAGACATTTCCCTTGTGGAAATTGAAGACTAGTTTTCTGGCACACGGCTCCAGACTGCTTATTGTATAAAGCACTGAGGGGCTTATTTACAAGCCCCTTGCGCCACCCGTACGTCACTTTTACCATGTTAAAAATGACACAAAAGTTGCGCTAGGGGCTTGTGAATAAGCCCCTGAGGGTCTTACTATAGAAGTTGAACTCATTGCTTTATTATTTTATCAATTTGTGAATCCTGAACATTATGGGGTCCATTACAATGTTGTGCGGATCGCCACCGCCCGCATGGCGGTGGCGATCCACACGACATTATCCCCCGCCCGCCTCCCATTTCCCCCGCCACATTATGATGACGGGGGTACCGCGGCGGACGGGAAGAACGTCCGCCGCTTTTCCGCCCGGTTGACGAGTCGACCGGGTGGAAAATGGTTGAATATGGTGGCGGTGTCTGCTAGACACCGCCACCCATATTACAATGGCAGCGGGAAGCAGCCTTTTCGTGGCGGCGCTGCCGCCATGGAAAGGCATGCGGATTCCTCATTTGGGGGCCCGTTGCGGGCCCCCAGGATGTTGGAGGGGTGGGGGGGCACCCTGCATTTGCATGGACGACGTGGCAGGCACCGCGCGGTGCCTGCCACGTTGTGCATGCAAATGCACAAATGCCTTTTTTGTATTGCGGCGGGTGCTGCTGACAGCACCGCCCGCCGCAATGCAAAAAATGCGGAATGCGCCCGCCAGTGTGGCGGGCTCATCCTAATGGCACATGCGGGACCGCCGCACACATAGCGGGCGGTCCCATTTCCCGGGGCGATGGCGGGCGGACAAAGTCCGCCCGCCATCCTAATAGGCCCCTATGTTGCCCGGTAAAACACATGCTTTTGCCCATATTGACAGTGGCATTGAGACATTTTGTTCTTTATGGCCTTGCTTAAGTATTTTCTATGGCTCTATTCAATTTGTTATGCCAAACAGTAATTTATAAGACCCAGCACTGTAATAAAATATAGAATGCTTATGGGTAATAGAGTAAAAATCCTTTAAGAACATTTTTAAAACTACCCTTGTAAGTATACACCTGCCTTTGGAATTGATTTGCAAATTATTTGCAATTTGATGTCATCAAAGACATCACTGAAGCCAATTAGCACCCTTGCTCTTCATAACCGTAAGGAAGCAGGGACTAACTCTTTGCCAGTGATTGTGCATGCACCCTGCCCTCATATATAGATTTAGGGGCATATTTACAAGCCCCTTGCGCCACCCGTACGTCACTTTTCCCATGTTAAAAATGACGCAAAAGTGACGCAAGGTGTTTGTAAATAAGCCCCATAGTTTACCAACAAGGTGTCCCATCAGCCAAAAATCATCTCCGCAAGAGTGCATTTTTCATTCAAAGAATTCAAACTTCCACTCATGAACTAGTTCACCAACCAAGCATACGAGATATCCTTAAATGTTTCTGGTTTACATTTCTCATAAGCTATTGAAGAGTTTAACACCAAACCAATCCCAGAACCAGTATTGGACCAAATGCTAATCTTGGGTCCAAATTTGGTGTGAATCCATGTAGCATTTTTGCACGTGGATTTGGACAAAAAATGTAATGGAAGTTTGTTTGTGAAATATAACGTTTTGAACCCATCATCTAACATCTCCTCTTTACCAATCTACACATAATTTTCAATCATTGTGGCAAGTGCGCCTATTTTGCAAAGTTCGCACAGATTTATCAAACAGTGCTGAAGTTCTTTTTGATCAAATATTTTTGTCCTAAGGACTGCCCATCTTAACCATAACTAAACATCCAGGATCACCACCTACTGTAATTCAGCGTTCACTGACAAAATATTGAAATCATAAATATCGTGGGTTATACAGATTGTGTCAACAATATTGAGCACAAAAATATCGTTTTTCTATATTTAAAATCTAAATGAGAAAAATATTGAATTTTGTTTTCGTTTTACACCAATTTCAAAGACTAAAATATCGTTTTTTAACATATATATATACATATAAAAATAGTAAACATTAAATATATTAACATTTAACAGAAACATAATGTAAGTAAAATATATTGAAATAAGAAAATATATATATAAATATACTTATTTAAAAAAACACATATATGTATTTTTATTTAAATATATATAATTTAAAACTATCATTAAAGTAATAATTTTAATTTATAATATAATTTACTATTTTTTGTAAATTAAATAATATAACAAATAAATATATATATATATATATATATATATATGTATATATTAATACATATACACAGTAAACGAAAAAACGTAACAAATGAACTGGATTATTTTTTTAAATCATACCAATTTAATTACAAATAAAAAGTAAACCATATAAAAAATTACATTTTACAAAAACAAATATTACATATTACAAACATTACTAAATAAAAATATTATAATGCTAAATACACACCAACATCATAACAATATAAAATTAAACAATATAAACAAAAACTAGAAATACATATACTATTCCCGCTCCAATTGAAAGAATAATACATATACTATCCCCACTACAATCAAACAAACAGTCGGGAAAGTGTTGGACTCAGGAAGTCTACAATTTACTATTCCCACTCCAGTGAGTGAAACAGTAGGGAAAGTGTTGGGTTGCGGAGTGGTAAAACTTGCTATTCCCACTCCAGTCTGTGCAACAGTAGGAAAAGGGTTGGACTCAGGAGCGGTACAAATTACTATTCCTACTCCAGTTACTGCAACAGTAGGAAAAGTGTTGGATTGCGCATGGGTACAATTTACTATTCCCTCTGCAGTCTGTGCAACAGTAGAGAAAGCATTGAACTCAGCAGGGGTATAAATTATTATTCCCACTCCAGTCAGTGCAACAGTAGAGAAAGTGTTCGATTGTAGAGGGGTAAAATTTACTATTCCCACTCCAGTCAGTGCAACAGTAGGGAAAGGGTTGGACTCAGGAGTGGTAACAATTTACTATTCTGACTACAGTCTGTGCAATAGTAGGGAAAGCCTTGGACTCAGGAGGGGTATAAATTACTATTCCCACTCCAGTTGGTGCAACAGTAAGGAAAGTGTTGGGTTGCAGAGGGGTAAAATGTACTTTTCCCACTCCAGTCTGTGCAACAGTAGTGAAAGGGTAGACTAAGGAGGAGTAAAAATGTACCTGTCCCACTCCTGTCTGTGCAACAGTAGGGAAAGCGTTAGACTTCGGAGGGTCAAAAATTACTATTCCCACTCCAGTCTATGCAACAGTAGTGAAAGCGTTGGACTCAGAAGGAGTAAACATTTACTATTCCCACTCCAGTCTGTGCAACAATAGGGAAAGCATTAGACTGAGGAGGGGTAAAACTTACTATTCCCACTCCAGTCTATGCTGGTCTGAGTAGGGAAATAGTTGGACTCAGGTGGGGTAAAATGTACTATTCCCACTCAGGGTGGCGCCCCACTGCTCCCAGAGCAAAAAAAAATAAAAAAAAATGATAATAACTTTATTATTATCATTTTATTTTTCTTTGTTACAGGGCTGGGTTAGGGCGGGGCTGGTGGCACAGGGGGAGTAGTGGTATGCACACACTTAGGGCCTGATTACCATGTCAGTATGAAACCAAACCACCCAACTCCTTGTCGGATTCGGTTCCGACCCACTCGGGGTCGGCGGTTCCGACCGATTATGATGCTTATGAACACCGTTCGGAAGGACTCCCATTGACTTCAATGGGAGCCTGTGTTCCGACCGACAACACAGGCTCCTATGGGGAAAAGGGGTGTCTGCGGAAAACCTTGCACCTTGTGGCAGGCACCACACGGTGCATGATTTTACAGGGGGTCCCTTGAGTACCCCCTCGACCCCCAATCGGAGGTCTCAGGATGAAGGGGGGCCTGCTAGGGGCCCCCAAAGTCAGTTTCCGACAGCCTTTTTGTGTCGTACAGACCGAGTCAGAAAGGCTGTCGGAATGTTGCAATTGGTCAGTCGGAAACGTGGTCCATATGGCTGTAGGAATCGGCTCAGACCGACTCGGATTCTCAGAATGCTGGTCGGAACTGATTCGGAATAGCCAAACTGTTACCCTGCATCGTAATCGGTCGGTCGGAAAAGTTTCCGACCAAGGCGGGTGGATGGGTTCCGACACGGTCTAGGAGATTCCGACTGTTGGTCGGAAACTGTTGGTCGGAGGCTTTCCGACCGGCATCGTAATCAGGCCCTAAGTGCGCATGACTGCTTGGCCAGCCGTCTTGGCCCGGCCAAACAGTCATGCGCACTTTGCATGTTCCCCACCGGGCTGCATTACACAGCCTGGTGAGGAACATGCCCAGACTCCCATCACCCCGTCTGAGCGCCAAACCACGGCGCTCTGACCAATCACAATGCTGCATTGCAGCGTTGTGATTCGCTTAGGGGAGTCTGGGTGCTTCCAGGTTCCGGGACTGCCAGGAAGAGAAGCAACGATGGTGAGACGGCGACGGGGAAAAGGTTAGTGTTTTTTTCTTTTTTGTTCAATACCCCCCGTGCCCTACCCACCACCCCCATTCTCTGCCAGCCACCACTGTTCCCACTCCAGTCTGTGCAACAGTAGGGAAAGGTCTGGAATCAGAAGGGGTAAAATTTACTATTTCCACTCCAGTCTGTGCAACAGTGGGGAAAGCGTTATATTGCGGAGGGGCAAAATTTACTACAGTCTGTGCTAGTCTGAGTAGGGAACGCGTTGGACTGCTGAGGGGTAAAATTCACTATCCCCACTCCAGTCTGTGCAACAGTAGGGAAAAGTTTAGACTCAGGAGGGGTTGAATTTACTATGCCCACTCCAGTCTGTGCAACAGTAGGGAAAGAGTTGGATTGCGGAGGGGTCAAATTTACTATTCCCATTAGCCTGTGCAACAGTAGAAAGAGAGTAGTTCACTTCAAACAAATGAAATATTTTAACAACTATATTAAATAACAAGAAATATAAATATTTAAATATGAAATATATATATATATATATATATATAATTATAATTGTTTTTTAATTACATATTTATTGCAATGTTTAATAAATATTTGAAATTAAAATAAATAACATTCATATAATTAAAATACCACACCATATTCTCACATTCACAACAAGCAACAAATATAATGTTATTTAAAATTAAATAGCATAACACAATTAGCACATAACATAACAAATAACACAATATTTAATGAATGAATAACTATTTTTACATTAATTTCCTAACTTCCTACCCTATACTTCTACAAGCTAAACAACACATACCTAAAATATATCTTAAAAATTATAATTACACATATTACATAATTAATTAACAATTAAACGATTAACAGTAATTAACTAATAGTAAAATAATTATATTTAATTAACTTCCCACCCTTTCTCCCTAAAACCCAACTACCCACACCTAATATATAAATACAAATATCTTAATTACATAATTTACAATTAATAATACTTAGCTAATAATAAATTCATTATATTTTCTTAACTTCCCACCCTTACCCCTACACACCCAACAACCCGCACCTGATATATAACTTACAAATATCTTAATTACACAATTTACATAAATATTTATCAATTCAATAATTAGTAATAATTAACATCAACTAATCATTATTATAATTAATTTCATTCACACCCTTTACCCCTACAAAAACCACAATCCACACCAAAATTATAAATAAAAAATTCAATTACGTACACAATTTACATAATTAATTATCAATTAAATAATGAATAATAATTCAAAATGAATGAATTATAATTAAATGACTTCCCACCCTATACCCCTACAAACCCTACAACCCGCTCCTTAAACGTAACTTTATTTTTTTTTTAAATCACACAATTAGCATAATTATTTATCAATTAAATAATGAATAATTAAAAATTAATTATTGGGGGCATGGCCTGGGAGCACATGGAGTAGGACGTATTCCATCGTAGCTCCGGACTCCTGTGATCTTTCATAAGCTGTCAAAAGCATTGGATTCTGCACCACACAGTTTGGATATTTTGGGGGCACTTGTATACTGTCCTGGTGGACCGGGGTATGCTGGTAGACCTGGGGAGTGTTGCATGGGGGCTGCTGAGACGTGCTGAGATCGGCCTCGGTGGAGCCGTCGGCTGCGCCATTTTGGCCTCCGCGAGACCCCCATGGTATTGTTGGGTGCATGGACTACGGCTGGATAGTGCTGGACCCCATGTGCCCTGGGGGAGTGCTCTGCCCATGAGGGTCGCCACGCCTGCCACCAGAAACCATGGAGCAGCAGCCCTTCCCCTCTGTGGACGTTGGCCCAGAAGAACCGCCATCTTGAGGACTGTGGAGCCGGCTGCTGAGCATCGGGGGGCTCCGCTGCACGCACCAACACCGGGCGGCCTTTGATCATCGCCGGGTGCACAGGAGCGTACCACCTCTTGGCTGCGATTCTCCCTGCCTCCTGGCCCGGTGCCCAGTGGACGGGGGCTTCATTCGATGGGCTGGAGACTGGGCGTCCGCCCAGCCTGACAGTGCAACGACCTGCCTGGGCCCCCACCGGTGAGTTGCTTATTGACTGAGGCGGGCTGAGAGTGGATCCTTGTTGTTCCCTGGGCAGGGTCCCCTGTCACACGGCCCAGTGTCTGCTTCTGTGACTGCCCGGGGCCTGAGAGAGCACTATACTCTGACTGCATATCAGTGGCCACCCTGCCCTCAGGCCCTGTTCGCTGGGGGGCTGGCCTTGGGGGCGGGGCATGTAGACGTGGCTGAGGGACCCCACTCTTGCACTTGCTAGCGACAGCGGCCGGCCCCCTATTGGACCCGAGCCCTCCTAGACTGCCTCTCCTCTCCGTCTTATGGACTTACAATACCTGTTGTGCCTGGAACAGCGGGGCTTTGGGGGGTAAATGAGGCCCTGAAGGATATACATTTGGGATTGCTTTGCATGCAGACTGTACTGTACCGGGGGGACGCTGCCACGGCTTGCACTATCTATTCTTCCACCATCCGGTGTGCTTGCCCATCCTCCCAAATCCTGCCTAGATACTGGAGGCCCTGGAGGGTCACCTGGCTCGGCTCCTGTGTGGGGACTTTCTAAAGAGTGGAAGGGGGGATCACGACCTCCATGAGAATACAGTGAGCACTGGGCTCTCCTCCCCATTGCCCCCGGGCCTGGTACATCACCCCTAGAATCATCCCTACATCCCCTGCACCGACACCTGTCCTGGGAGCACCTTGGCTAACTGACTCAACTGTGGCCCCTGAGACGCCTCCTTCCTGGAAAGCCGCTGTGCAACCTGTGCTGCTTCATGGGCCGCTGAACCTCCTCTGGCCCACCCTGCTGTAGCCCTGGTATGGGCCTTTTAGTCACTTGCATCCCTAACCCCACTGCGGATGGTTGCCATCCCCGCGGAAGGGCAACGAAGGACACACTTCTTGGGCCTGCGAGAGATAACCCAGTCACCTAACTCTGGAACAAAACTCCTGCACCGGACATGGCGGCCTCCGCCGCCCCGCCACCACCTAGAATGGAGGGAGCCACACCATCGGTGCCCATCTCTCAAAAATACATGGACTGCTTCCTGTAAGAAATCCATAGTGAAATTGGGTCCCTCAAAACAGACTTCAAATCCTGCTTAAAAGATATCCGCCGCAAGGTCACTGACCTGGGAGGTCGAGTGGGTGATCTAGAGTGCATGGACAATGCTTGCTCTGAGGATCAAGAACAGCTTTGGCAGAGGGTAGCAACATTGGAGGAGCAACACATCGAGCTCCAACTGAACAGGAGGACCTCGAAAATCAGAGCAGTCGAAATAACATCCGCATCAGGGGAGTGCCGAAGGGGTCAGAGGGCAGTAATATCATGGCTTTCACTGCTGAGCTTCCCCAAACAATCCGCAGTGATGATGATGCATCCCCCTCTGGCGTTGGATAGAGCGCACCGTGTGGCGCCTCCTCGGGGTCTATCAGAGTCTGCCCTAGACATTCTGATGCGCATCTATTTCTTTGTTGAAAAGGAGGCCATCCTGAGAGCAGCGCGGAGTAAAACTGACTTGGAGTACCGTGGCTATTCCGTTCAACTATTCCAAGACCTCTCCCCTGTTACCCTTTGCAGGGACTTTCGGCCCATCACAGACAAACTGAGAAACCTTAACATACGTTATCAAGGGGCCATCCTTTTGTTATCATGTTCACCTGGGAGGGCAAGAGACGAGCTATCCGCTCCTTGGCCAAAGCTAAACAACTTCTAGGGCTACAGGCGGTCCTGCCGGAGGGCACACTATTGCCTCCTCGACTTCCCTCCAGGGAACCTCTGCGGCCTATCTGGTCTCTGGTGCCACCCCGCCGCACAGGCAAGGCCCATAAGGCCGCAGCATTTCAAGACACCAAAAGGGACATATTCCAGCACCTCCGTGATATGGACAAAACACCTGCCCAAGCCCCCTTGACCACGGGACCTCTATAATTTTATACTTACCTGTTGTTGCAACACCGGATGGAGGGTATTGCATGTAGCCCGCCTTGTTGGAGGGTCCCCGTCCTGTGGCACTCGCTGTGGATGTTGGAGTTCAGTGCTGCCAAGTCACTCGCTGGGACCCCTCCCTGGCGGCCCGGAGCCGGGGTAGCAGACTTGCACAGGTGGTTTTGCTCTTTCTGACTGGGATGGATCAGGAACATCAGGCTTGCATGTGTAGGGGCCATCTTAGCTTGTAGCTTTGATCCTAGCTGGCTGCGGGAGTCCAGGACACGTAGATGACACCATGAATCTGCTTTCTCCCCCGTCCCAAGATGGGATGCTTCTCCTGTGGCCCGATGGTTGCACTCTGCTACTGGACACCCCCCTTGATTCAAGCCTCTGGAGAGTGACTTCTCAGTTGTGTCTGGCGTATTTGTATGCTGGCCACATCAGGACTTGAATGGAGTTGTTAGGCCCCATTGGCCTTATGTAGTTAACTGTTCTTTTGCAATTTTCTTTTGTTTCAGGTCAACTATTCTGAGTGCCCCTACACTGCCTCTGTATATGCTCAAAAGGTATCTGATTATTTACATCAGCCCCATTCTCCCCTGGGTCCCCTCAACTCCCCGAGTTCTTGATAGGACCCTGTCCTTGATTTTACCTTGCTCTGAGATGTGCGCCCCTGAGGGCGAATTTGCCCTGCGGGGCTGCATCCATGCTTTCCTCTTGCGCCTGTAATGGATGCCTTAGCCACAAACACCCCTCCCCCACGCAATGACCACCTCTCAACACACCAAATTACTCTCCCTTAATGTGAAGGGTTTGAACTCCCCAAATAAAAGAAAACAAATATGGCGTTATACTCTTTTGCACGACACTGACTTTATCTTCCTCCAGGAGACTCATCTCTTGAGAGACGACAGCCCGCACATGCTTCACCCAAAATACCCTCATCACTTTGGTCTGCATGCAACCACTAGAACTGCGGGAGTGACCATTAGTTGCAAGGCAGGCTTCTGCACTCATGCAGTTAAGACAGTAAGCAATACCAATAGTCGCTTTGTGAAATTCACCATACAACGCGGCTCTCACCTCATCATGCTCATAAATGTTTATGCCCCCAATCAGGTGCAAGACCTCTTTCTTAGAGACTTACTGCATGTCCAGCTGGCATCAGTGGAGGGTGATATTATTATGGGCGGAGACTTAAACTTGGTTAGGGACCCGAGTTGGATCGTACCACCTCCTCCTTTCAGGGAGGGGGGGAGGGGTGATGTCAACAGCGCTCAAGAGGGATATCACAGATATGGGCTTGGTAGATGCTTGGAGGTATAGGCACCCTGACACTTGTGACTTTTCTTTTTATTCAGATGTACACACATCTTATTCCAGGATAGACTACCTATTTCTCACTCACTCCCTCCTCAGGGAACTGGATCGCACACATGTGGAAGTTGTTTATAGCTGGACCGGACATTCATGCCAGAATTGGCCTCATTGGCAATTCCCCCCATATATCTTCTGAGATCCAGTAGACGTGGCAGAAATTCGAAAGGGGATTAATGACTATTTTGAGCTTAATGATCTTCCCGGAAACTCGGATCACACTCTCTGGGATGGTTTTAAAGTCACTATGAGGGGAGTTATCTCCTGCATTGCAATCGTCCGCACGCAAGAGGCCTGACTTGTAGAGACAGGTTTAACCTCGGAGATCAAAACACTTGAGCGTCTTGACCAGTCTGCCCCCTCCAGTCGCAACAAATGACACCTGGCTCTGCTGCGAGGCCAGTTGCGCACCCACAGAACAACAGATCAGAAAGGACCTTGCTTGCTTTGAAACAGTGCTATTACGAGGGGGGGAGATAAAGTGGGAGCACTCTTATCACGTAAACTATGACAACAGCATGCTCGCACACATATAGCTAAGATCAAGACAGACGCTGGTGGCTGGGCCACTACCGAGCAGGCAAAACAACAGGCCTTTTATGATTTTTATCAAGCTCTTTATTCTGAGGATAGGGCCTCTTGTACACCCATAGACTCCTATCTTGACTCTTGCACCTAAGACCCTATCGATCCGGCCCACGCTGAACTCCTGGAGGCCCCTATTACTCTTTCTGAATTGCAGCGGGCTTTAAAAGACCTGCCGGTAGGTAAAACTCCTCGACCTGATGGGCTTCTGGTGGCCTTCTATGAAGCCTTTTTCCTCTCATTCAGGACCGCCTGCTAGGGTTCTTTAATACATTCTCCCTTGAATCTGGCCTTACCCCAATGATGGTGGCATAACAGATTGCTCTCATTCCTAAGCCTGGCAAGGACCCTTCTCTGTGCGCTTCTTACTGCCCCATTGCACTTTTAAACATGGATGCTAAACTCTATACCAAGATCTTGGCGAATCGCCTGGATCCATATCTCCCTGGGCTGATTGATCCCTAACAGGTTGGCTTCATCCGTGATCGACAAGGGGCTGATAACATCCGTTGGGTCGCCTATTTAGTGGAGAAGTCCCATAGACGTCCTATCCCCTCCTGCCCTCTCTTGCTTGACGCAGATAAGGCTTTTGATTGGGTCAGCTGGCCATTCGGTACTTAAGAAAATTGGTCTTGGACCGAGCATGATATCTCGTATTATGGCTTCCTATCATACCCCCACTGCTGTCATCCGAGTCAGTGGTCTTCATACAAGTCCAATACGCCTAATGAGGGGTACTCGGCAGGGATGCCCTCTCTCGTCTCTATTGTTCGCCTTAGCGGTAGAACCCCTGGCTATCACCATCTGGCAGATAAATTCCATTATTGGCATTCCCTTTTGCATCCAAGCACATAAGTTGAGCATGTTCGCAGACGATCTTCTGCTTACACTCACTCAGCCCACGTCTTCTTTCCCGGTGGTGCTCCTTGCTCTGACGGCTTTTGAACAGGTTTATGGCTTCAGGGTCAACATGTCCAAGTCCCAAGCGTTGAATCTCACAATACCCAAACAGAATCTCCACGCCATACAGGCTCTTGCCGCCTTTCAGTGGGCCCCACAAGACATCCGATACCTAGGCCTCAAGCTGACTCCTACCCTATCAACTTGGACGAGAGCTAACTGGGTGCCATATCGAAAATCCATCCTGGATGACCTTCGTCGATGGCGGCCCTTACACGTGTCTTGGCTGTGACAGCTTAATGCCGACAAGATGTCCATCTTTCCCAGGATCCTATACTTGTTTCAAACTCTCTCCACGTCCATTCAACGCAAGGATATCATAGATCTCCAGCAAGATATTCGTGCCTTCATATGGGGAGGGAGACGGCCCATATTCTCCAACTCTGCTCTGATGCTCCCTAGGGACCACGGGGGTCTGGCGTGTCCCAATCTTCTGGAATACTACTGGGCGGCGCACCTTCACTTTATATTTGAGTGGGCGGTGAGGGAGAGCGAGAAGCACTGGTTCCATATGGATCGGGCTGTCGCTTTGGGACCTTGCTTGGCTCCCTAAACATGCACAACTGCATAGTGCCTATCTTGCAACCCCCACCAGGACTGTCCTTGAGATCTGGGACAAGATTGCGCTTCAAAGCAGGCTTACCACGTTCCCCTTCCCCCAAAACCCCCCAACACCCCTTGACACATAATCGAGACTTCACTTCAGCCCTAGAACCTCACTCCTTCCGTAGTAGGGAAGCGGGTGACTGTCGCACATTGCGCAATCTGTTCGTAGGCACTTCTATCAAAACATTTGATCACTGTAAGCAGGAATTTCACATACCCAAAACGGCTCGCCTGCAATGTCAATTGCGCCCCTGGGTACAACATCCCCTGAACACTCAGGGAGCGACCAGACTATTTACCCCTTTTGAAGCATTAGTCAGGGCCTTTGATGGCACAAGAGGTCTGATCTCCTGCACTTACCATGTTCTCCAACATTCTGGTACAACACGCTCCCATACATACCAAGCACAATGGCATTGAGACACTACTGAGGGTATCTCACAGAAACAATGGGAGACACTCTGGCGAGACATCCCCAAAATACATTGCAGTATACCACAATGCGAGACAGCCTACAAATTAATGACACAGTGGTACTAGACACTGTCCCGCCTTCGCACTATTTATCACACTGCATCTGATCTTTGCTGACTCTGTAATACAACCCCAGGCGATTTTCAACACATTTGGTGGTCGTGTTCGGTCATAACCACTTACTGGAAAGAAATTCTGGGCCACATCAAGGGTGTGCTGGGCACTCCCCTACCTGTCTCCTACATTACTATTATCTTGGATATACGCCCCCTGGAACTTGAGGCTATGACACACAGAGATTGGCGACTAGCAGGTCACATGTTGGGTGCTGCTAAACAACGTATTGCTCTTTACTGGAAACAGCCATCTGCCCCTCCTGTGGCTTTATAGATAACTTGCTTGTGGCATGTTATGGCCATGGAGCTCTTGACCCATAGGATTGCACGCACATCTTTTGCTTCTTTCTACTCACACACTAAATTTACCCATATTTGGCGCCCTTTGATCGATTATTTCACGCGTCTGGAATACACGTGCTTCAACCCCCCCAAACTTAAGTCACTCCAACTCTTCAACTGAATTAAACTAGGTTGGATGGGGTACAGCCCTGGTGAGTTTGATATGTTTTTTGCTCCTCCCTCCCCACCTGCCTCCCTACTTTGTCTGCCAACCTAACCCCGTACACGCCTATCTTTCCATGTGAAAATGGGGCTTCCCTGTCCTCGGGCTCTCGCACATCTAGCCCTTTTGACCGTTTATATTCTGTTGTTAGTATTTTACTGTTTTGCTCTAATTGCAAAGTTTATGCCAGATTTTCAGAGCTGTTCAGCTAACCTAAGACCCTTCTTGTCACATTTGTGGGATGCCTTGCTGCACTATTGTCTGGTGATAACAGTGATTATATTCCTCTGTATCCTAACGTGCAATGTGACTGATGACACTGTGTCTGAACTAGTCTCATGTTTCTATCGCTCTGTTGATCTGTGCAAATGCTTTTTAATAAAGAGATCACAAGTAAAAAAAAAAATATATATATATTAATAATTATAATTAATTTACTTCCCACTCTGTACCCCTAGAAAACCCTGCAACCCACTACGGCACTAAAATGACAATAAACTATTAAATTACATTTAAAAACAACCAAAAATGTACAAACTATATTAAAAAACATTAACAATAAGTATACAAACCATTTATACCATATACAATTAAAATATATACTAAAATACATAAAATTATTTAAAAAACAATATTATTAACAGCGATATTTTTGTAAGTGATATTAACAACATATTTTTAACATCAATATTAATAACATAGGCATTTACTGTAAACGATATTAACAAAATAGATATTTTTGACATCGATATTACTTACCTTACAATCGATATTCTTGTCAACGATATTTTTGCAAATGATATTTGTGCATCACGATATTTACAACTCGATATTTCTGCATCTCAATATTTTTTCGCAATAGCGTAATTCAGATTGAGCTGTCACAACAATATGGGTTTTTGGGCAATTTATATTCATGTCCCATGACACCCAATCCACACCAACCTCTCTTTCAATGTTTTGGCAGCTAAAAATGTGTGGGTTTTATTTAGCACAGTTTAGGGAGTGGTGATTAAAGTGATAAGGAAGTCTAAAAGTATGCTTGAGACACCTGGAATTCCACTTCGACCTCTTAAACCCAAAAGTGTTCCAAGTCAAATACGGTACAAGACTTGCTGACATTCAAAGTGGTAATAATGGAATTGAGTAAACTACAGCATGGGCAAATGGAAAATAAGGTTCTGTACCTGAAACGCAAGCATGTAGAGACAAAAGAAATCTAAAAAAATATCACATTCACGGCTTGATTCACAATGGTTGCTTACTCTTTTGAGTAATTTACACTTTTGAGTAAGTTTTCTACTTTTGTAATTCACAACCTCTGAGTGTATATTTATTACAAAAGTGTATGTTACATATCTCCAACTCCTGTGTTTGGCAATTAACTTACTCTTGTGTGGGTGGCCCTCCCTGAACTTCCCTTACTCCTTCCTAAAACCAGCCCCTTGTGTAGTATGTCTGCCCCTTTTACCACCCTCTCCATCCAGCTCCTCTCACATTTACTACTAAAATGTATACTTACTGTTGGAAATGGCCCTTTCTGCAGGGGCATCCCCAAACTTTTTGCCTGCCTTCTCCCCTTTTTGCTGAATTTGTTTTGGTTGGCTTGACTCTAGCCACTTTACCACTGCTAACCAGTGCTAAAGTGCATGTGCTCTGCTAACATTAGCTTATCAACAATTGGCATATATAATTTACTTAGAAGTTCCTAGTAAAGTGCACCACATGTGCCCAGGGCATGTAAATTAAATGCTACTAGTGGCCCTGCACCACTGATTGTGCCACCCACTTCAGTAGCCCTCTAGACATGTCTCAGGCCTGCCTTTGCAATACATATAAGTCACCCCTGAGGTAGGCCTTGGACAGCCCAAGGGCTGGGTGCAGTGTATTTAAAAAGTAGGACATGTACTTAAAATATTTACATGTCCTGGTAGTGAAAAACTCTTAAATTCGTTTTTTCACTACTGCAAGGCCTATCTCTCCCATGGGTTAACATTGGGATTACCTTATTACATCTTATAAGTGTAACATCCAATTGGGAAGAGATGGGACCCCCAAGTTTTGTGTCTCTGGAATCACAATTTATAATCCTAATTTATGGTGAAGTTAGATTATAAATTGTAATTCTGAAAATGGCGCTTTTAGAAAGTTGCCTTTTTCTTACTTTAGCCATTTGGTGCCTTCTGCCTGTCCCCTTGAATCCTAAGGGTGCTTAGGGGCCAACTAGGCCACCAGGTACCTCCAGTAAGCCCCACACAGGGGGATTGCTTAGAGGTGGTCTGAGGTCACGCCCCTATTTACACCACTCTGCAAACGCGCCTCTTGGCGAACAACTGGTGGGGCGATGAGGTCCTCTTGTGTCCTGAGGACCTCAGGACTAAAGTGGACTTCACACCCCAAGCAGCAGTGCGCCAGGAGGCGCGTTAGCAGAGTGGTGTAAAAAGGGGGCGTGGCCTCTGACCACTCTCAGCAATCCAGCTGTGTGGGGCTTACTAGAGGTAACAGGAGGGCTAGTTGTCCCCCAGGGACCCTCAGGAGGCAAGGGGACTTCATCCCCCAACCAAGAGCATGCCAGGAGGTGCGTTTGCAGAGTGGTGGAGAAAGGGGGCATGGCCTCTTTCCACCTTTCAGCAATCCCACTGTGTGGGGCTTACTGGAGGTAACAGGTAGGCTAGTTGGCCCCTAAGGACCCCCAGCAGTGAAGGGGACTTCATTCCCCAACCAAGAGCGTGCCAGGAGGTGCGTTTGCAGAGTGGTGGGCAAAGGGGGCATGGCCTGCTATGAGAATTTAGCAATCCTGCTGTGTGGGACTTACTGGAGGTAATAGGAGGGGTAGTTGGTCCCCAAGGATGTCCTTGGGGATCAACTACCCCTCCTGTTACCTCCAGTAAGTCCCACACACTGGGATTGCTAAGAGGTCTTCGGAGGCCATGCCCCACCTTTCTCCACCACTCTGCAAATGCGCCTCCTGGCACACTCCTGGTTGGGGGATGAGGTCCACTTTACTCCTGAGGGACTTTGGGGGCCAAGAAGCCCTCCTGGTACCTCCTGTAAGTCCTATGCAGCGGAATTCCTGAGCGCTGGTCGGAGGCCCAGCTCCCTTTCTCCACCACTCTGCAAATGCGACTACTAGTTAAAGAAGCATTTGCAATGTAATAGGTCTCGCATTCGCGAGAGTTAGAGCTATTGGCGTTGTAAATGTAAAAGTTTTTACTAATGTTTTTTGGAGTGGAGTGAATGTGCGTTGTGTGTAGTGAAATTATGTGGTATGTTGTGCAGTGAAATTATGTGGATAGAAAGTATGTGGTATTTAGTGTATAGGAATTATGTAGAGTGGGATTATGTGTTATGGACAGTAATTATGTGGTATGGTAGTCTGTGTTGTGGAGTGGTAACCTCAGGTTTAATCTTCCTCGTTTCCATAGAAGCTAAACTATAAACTCAATGAGACAAAAAAAAGAAGGAACCACTGAGGAGCACTTCTGGACCTAGTCAAAGGTATGAGCAGGGCCACTGGAATTATGCGACTGTTTGCCTGCACTGACTTTCGCACAATTATACATTTTGCGCATTTGCCACATAATCCATCATCTGCTGCATAATCTGCAGATTTGAACACAAAATAACCTTGTTTCTAGATCAAACTGCTCAAACGTTACCAAAAATGCAGTGACAAGTGTTATAGTGTGGTGGAAGGCCCTTTGCAAATCTAGAATGGTCACCTATTACTTATTGCTAAATGTGGGTGTTAAATTGGTAGTAATGGTGTGCAAACCACTCTTGCTTGTTTCTGCACATCTCTTGCCTCTTTCTGCATTTCTCTTGCTTCTTTCTGCACCTTTCTTCCTTTTTCTACACTTCTTTTGCCTCTTTCTGCACATCTCTTCTGCTTTCTGCAATTCCTTTTTCTCCACCTCTCTTGCCACTTTCTGCACTTCTGTTGCTTCTTTCTGCACTTCTCTTGCCTCTTTCTGTGTCCTCATCTCCCTTTCTGTACTTCTCTTGCCTCTTTCTGCACCTCGCTTGCTTCTTTCTGCACTTCTCTTGCTTCTTTCTGCACCTCTCTTGCTTCTTTCTGCACCCCTCTTCCCTCTTTCTGTACCTCTGTTGTCTGTTAAAGCACCTCTCTTGCCTCTTTCTGTACTTTTCTTGCCTCTTTCTGCACCCCTCTTGCCTCTTTCTGCACCTCTGTTGCCTGTTTCTGCACCTCTCGTGCCTCTTTCTGCACTTCTCTTGCCTCTTTCTGCACTCTTCTTCCCTCTTTCTGCACCTCTCTTGCTTCTTTGTGCACCCCTCTTGCCTCTTTCTGCACTTCTCTTGCCTCTTTCTGTACCCCTGTTGTTTCTTTCTGCACTTCTCTTGCCTCTTTCTGCACCCGTCTTGCCTCCTTCTGCACCTGTTGCTTGTTTCTGCACTTTTCTTGTTTCTTTCTGCACCTCTCTTGCTTCTTTCTGCACTTCTCTTGCCTCCTTCTGCACCTCTGTTGCTTTTTTCTGCACCTCTGTTGCTTCTTTCTGCACTTCTCTTGCTTCTTTCTGCACCTCTCTTGCTTCTTTGTGCACCCCTCTTGTCTCTTTCTGCACCCTTCTTCCCTCTTTCTGCACCACTCTTGCCTTTTTCGGCACCCCTGTTCCCTTTTTCTGCACCTATCTTGACTGTTTCTGCAACTCGCTTGCCTCTTTTTGCGGTTCTCTTGCCTCCTTCTGCACCTCTGTTGCTTCTATCTGCATTTCTCTTGCCTCTTTCTGCACCCCTCTTGTCTGTTTCTGCACCTCTGTTGGTTCTTTCTGCACTGTTCATGATTCTTTCTAGACCTCTCTTGCAAATTTCTGCACCCCTCTTGCCTCTTTCTGCACCCCTCTTGCCTCCTTCTGTACCTCTGTTGGTTCTTTCTGCACTGCTCTTGCTTCTTTCTGCACCTCTTTTGCCTGTTTCTGCAACTCTCTTGCCTCTTTCTGCACCTCTGTTGCTTCTTTCTGCACTTCCCTTGCCTTTTTTTGCACCCCTCTTGCTTCCTTCTGCACCTCTGTTGCTCCTTTCTGCACCTCTCTTGCTTCTTTCTGCACCTCTGTTGTCTGTTTCTGCACCTCTCTTGCCTCTTTCTGTACTTTTCTTGCCTCTTTCTGCACCCCTGTTGCCTCTTTCTGCACCTCTTTTGCCTCTTTCTTCACCTCTCTTGCCTCTTTCTGCACTTCTCTTGCCTCTTTCTGCACCCCTCTTGCCTCTTTCTGCACCTCTGTTGCTTCTTTCTGCACCTCTGTTGCTTCTTTCTGCACTTTTCTTGCTTCTTTCTACACCTCTCTTGCTTCTTTCTGCACCCCTCTTGTCTTCCTTTGCACCTCTGTTGTTTTTTCTGCACTGCTCTTGCTTCTTTATGTACCTCTTGTGCCTGTTTCTGCAACTCTCTTGCCTCTTTCTGCACTTTACTTGCCACCTTCTGCACTTCTGTTGCTTCTTTCTGCACTTCTATTGCCTCTTTCTGCACCCCTCTTGCCTCTTTCTGCACCTCTGTTGCTTCTTTCTGCACTTCTATTGCCTCTTTCTGCACCTCTCTTGCCTCTTTCTGCATTACTCTTGCCTCTTTCTGCAACCTTCTTCCCTCTTTCTGCACCTCTCTTGCCTCTTTCTTCACCCCTGTTCCCTTTTTCTGCACCTCTCTTGCCTGTTTCTGCACCTCTCTTGCCTCTTTCTGCACCCCTCTTGCCTCCTTCTGTACCTCTTTTGCCTGTTTCAGCAACTCTCTTGCTTCTTTCTGTACCCCTATTGCCTCTTTCTCCACCTCTGTTGGGTCTTTCTGCACTGCTCTTGCTTCTTTCTGCACTTCTCTTGCAAATTTCTGCACCCCTGTTGCCTCTTTCTGCGCTCTTCTACCCTCGTTCTGCACTTCTCTTGCCTCTGTCTGCACTTCTCTTGCCTCTGTCTGCACTTCTCTTGCCTCCTTCTGCACCTCTCTTGCTTCTTTCTGCACTTCTCTTGCCTCCTTCTGGACCTCTGTTGCTTCTTTCTGCACCTCTGTTGCTTCTTTCTGCACTTCTCTTGCTTCTTTCTGCACCTCTCTTGCTTCTTTGTGCACCCCTCTTGCCTCTTTCTGCACCACTCTTGCCTCTTTCTGCACCCGTTCCCTTTTTCTGCACCTCTCTTGCCTGTTTCTGCAACTCGCTTGCCTCTTTTTGCAGTTCTCTTGCCTCCTTCTGCACTTCTGTTGCTTCTTTCTGCATTTCTCTTGCCTCTTTCTGCACCCCTCTTGTCTGTTTCTGCACCTCTGTTGGTTCTTTCTGCACTGTTCATGATTCTTTCTGGGCCTTTCGCAAATTTCTGCACCCCTCTTGCCTCTTTCTGCACCCCTCTTGCCTCTTTCTGCACCCCTCCTGCCTCCTTCTGTGCCTGTGTTGGTTCTTTCTGCACTGCTCTTGCTTCTTTCTGCACCTCTTTTGCCTGTTTCTGCAACTCTCTTGCCTCTTTCTGCACTTCTCTTGCCTCCTTCTGCACCTCTGTTGCTTCTTTCTGCACTTCCCTTGCCTTTTTCTGCACCCCTCTTGCTTCCTTCTGCACCTCTGTTGCTTCTTTCTGCACCTCTCTTGCTTCTTCCTACACCTCGGTTGTCTGTTTCTGCACCTCTCTTGCCTCTTTCTGTACTTTTCTTGCCTCTTTCTGCACCCCTCTTGCCTCTTTCTGCACCTCTGTTGCTTCTTTCTGCAACTCTGTTGCTTCTTTCTGCACTTCTCTTGCTTCTTTCTATACCTCTCTTGCTTCTTTCTGCACCCCTCTTGCGTCATTCTGCACCCTTTTTCCCTTTTCGGCTTCTCTCCTGCCTTTTTCTGCACCCCTGTTCCCTTTTTCTGCACTTCTCTTGCCTGTTTCTGCCACTCTCTTGCTTCTTTCTGCACTACTCTTGCCTCTTTCTGCATCCCTCTAGTTTGTTTCTGCACCTCTCTTGGTTCTTTCTGCACTGCTCTTGCTTCTTTCTGTACCTCTCGTGCAAATTTCTGCACCCCTCTTGCCTCTTTCTGCAACCCTCTTGCCTCGTTCTGCACCTCTGTTGGTTCTCTCTGCACTGCTCTTGCTTATTTCTGCACCTCTCTTGCAAATTTCTGCACCCCTCTTGCCTCTTTCTTCACCCCTCTTTCCTCTTTCTGTACCTCTCTTACCTGTTTCTGCACCCCTCTTGCCTCATTCTGCACCTCTCTTGCCTCCTTCTGCACCTCTGTTGGCTCTCTCTGTACTGCTCTTGCTTCTTTCTGCACCTCTCTTGCAAATTTCTGCACCATTCTTTCTTCTTTCTGCACCCCTCTTCCCTCTTTATCCACCTCTCTTGCCTCTGTCTGCACCCATTTCTTCTTTCTGCAACTCTCTTGCCTCTTTCTGCACTTCTCTTGCCTCTTTCTGTACCTCTGTTTCTTTCTGCACTCCTCTTGCCTCTTTCTGCACCCATCTTGCCTCTTTCTGCACCTCCGTTGCTTGTTTCTGCACTTTTCTTGTTTCTTTCTGTACCTCGCTTGCTTCTTTCAGCACCCCTCTTACCTCTTTCTGCACCCTTCTTCCCTCTTTGTGCTCCTCTCTTGCCTCTTTCTGCACCTCTCTTGCCTCTTTCTGCACCCCTCTTGCCTCGTTCTGTACCTCTTTTGCCTGTTTCTGCAATTCTCTTGCTTCTTTCTGTACCCCGCTTGCCTCTTTCTCCACCTCTGTTGGGTCTTTCTGCACTGCTCTTGCTTCTTTCTGCACCTCTCTTGCAAATTTCTGCACCCCTTTTACCTCTTTCTGCAATCTTCTTCCCTCATTCTGCACTTCTCTTGCCTCAGTCTGCACCCCTGTCCCCTCTTTCTGCACCTCTTATGCCTGTTTCTGCTACTTTCTTGCCTCTTTCTGCACCTCTGTTGATTCTTTCTGCACTTCTCTTGCCTCTTTCTGCACCTCTGTTGCTTGTTTATGCACTTCTCTTGCTTCTTTATGCGCCCCTCTTGCTTCTCTCTGCACCCCTCTTGCTTCTTTCTGCACCCGTCTTCACTCTTTCTGCACCTCTCTTGCCTCTTTCTGTACCCCTCTTGCCTATTTACGCACCCCTCTTGCCTCCTACTGCACCTCTGTTGTTTTTTCTGCACTGCTCTTGCTTCTTTATGTACCTCTTTTGCCTGTTTCTGCAACTCTCTTGCCTCTTTCTGCACTTCTCTTGCCTCCTTCTGCACCTATGTTGCTTCTTTCTGCACTTCTCTTGCTTCTTTCTGCACCCCTCTTGCCTCTTTCTGCACCTCTATTGCTTCTTTCTGCACTTCTCTTGCTTCTTTGTGCACCTCTCTTGCTTCTTTGTGCACCCCTCTTGTCTCTTTCTGCACCCTTCTTCCCTCTTTCTGCACCTCTCTTGCCTCCTTCTGCAACCCTGTTCCCTTTTTCTGCATGTCTCTTGCCTGTTTCTGCAACTCGCTTGCCTATTTTTGCAGTTCTCTTGCCTCCTTCTGCACCTCTGTTGCTTCTTTCTGCATTTCTCATGCCTCTTTCCGCACCCCTCTTATCTGTTTCTGCACCTCTGTTGGTTCTTTCTGCACGTCTCATGCTTCCTTCTGGACCTCTCTTGCAAATTTCTGCACCCCTCTTCCCTCTTTCTGCATCCCTCTTGCCTCCTTCTGCGCCTCTGTTGGTTCTTTCTGCACTGCTCTTGCTTCTTTCTGCACCTCTTTTGCCTGTTTCTGCAACTCTCTTGCCTCTTTCTGCACTTCTCTTGCCTCCTTCTGCACCTCTGTTGCTTCTTTCTGCACTTCTCTTGCCTCTTTCTGCACCCCTCTTGCCTCTTTCTGCACCTCTATTGCTTCTTTCTGCACCCCTCTTGCCTCATTCTGCACCTCTCTTGCCTCCTTCTGCACCTCTGTTGGCTCTCTCTGTACTGCTCTTGCTTCTTTCTGCACCTCTCTTGCAAATTTCTGCACCATTCTTTCTTCTTTCTGCACCCCTCTTCCCTCTTTATCCACCTCTCTTGCCTCTGTCTGCACCCATTTCTTCTTTCTGCAACTCTCTTGCCTCTTTCTGCACTTCTCTTGCCTCTTTCTGTACCTCTGTTTCTTTCTGCACTCCTCTTGCCTCTTTCTGCACCCATCTTGCCTCTTTCTGCACCTCCGTTGCTTGTTTCTGCACTTTTCTTGTTTCTTTCTGTACCTCGCTTGCTTCTTTCAGCACCCCTCTTACCTCTTTCTGCACCCTTCTTCCCTCTTTGTGCTCCTCTCTTGCCTCTTTCTGCACCTCTCTTGCCTCTTTCTGCACCCCTCTTGCCTCGTTCTGTACCTCTTTTGCCTGTTTCTGCAATTCTCTTGCTTCTTTCTGTACCCCGCTTGCCTCTTTCTCCACCTCTGTTGGGTCTTTCTGCACTGCTCTTGCTTCTTTCTGCACCTCTCTTGCAAATTTCTGCACCCCTTTTACCTCTTTCTGCAATCTTCTTCCCTCATTCTGCACTTCTCTTGCCTCAGTCTGCACCCCTGTCCCCTCTTTCTGCACCTCTTATGCCTGTTTCTGCTACTCTCTTGCCTCTTTCTGCACCTCTGTTGATTCTTTCTGCACTTCTCTTGCCTCTTTCTGCACCTCTGTTGCTTGTTATGCACTTCTCTTGCTTCTTTATGCGCCCCTCTTGCTTCTCTCTGCACCCCTCTTGCTTCTTTCTGCACCCGTCTTCACTCTTTCTGCACCTCTCTTGCCTCTTTCTGTACCCCTCTTGCCTATTTACGCACCCCTCTTGCCTCCTACTGCACCTCTGTTGTTTTTTCTGCACTGCTCTTGCTTCTTTATGTACCTCTTTTGCCTGTTTCTGCAACTCTCTTGCCTCTTTCTGCACTTCTCTTGCCTCCTTCTGCACCTATGTTGCTTCTTTCTGCACTTCTCTTGCCTCTTTCTGCACCCCTCTTGCCTCTTTCTGCACCTCTATTGCTTCTTTCTGCACTTCTCTTGCTTCTTTGTGCACCTCTCTTGCTTCTTTGTGCACCCCTCTTGTCTCTTTCTGCACCCTTCTTCCCTCTTTCTGCACCTCTCTTGCCTCCTTCTGCAACCCTGTTCCCTTTTTCTGCATGTCTCTTGCCTGTTTCTGCAACTCGCTTGCCTATTTTTGCAGTTCTCTTGCCTCCTTCTGCACCTCTGTTGCTTCTTTCTGCATTTCTCATGCCTCTTTCCGCACCCCTCTTGTCTGTTTCTGCACCTCTGTTGGTTCTTTCTGCACGTCTCATGCTTCCTTCTGGACCTCTCTTGCAAATTTCTGCACCCCTCTTCCCTCTTTCTGCATCCCTCTTGCATCCTTCTGCGCCTCTGTTGGTTCTTTCTGCACTGCTCTTGCTTCTTTCTGCACCTCTTTTGCCTGTTTCTGCAACTCTCTTGCCTCTTTCTGCACTTCTCTTGCCTCCTTCTGCACCTCTGTTGCTTCTTTCTGCACTTCTCTTGCCTCTTTCTGCACCCCTCTTGCCTCTTTCTGCACTGCAGGAATTAGTTGTAGGGATGTGGTGCAACTTTTTTCTTAGTCCCTAAATGTTCTGCTGGATTTTTGCTTTTTGGGGTCACCGATCCCTAGACACTCCTAACACTGACAAATGTGTGCTTCTCAATGGTGCCCTTTGGTTAGCTCCGAGTGGGGACAGGGGAATCAGTTGGTCCCTGTCTGAAGAGATAGTCCCCCTTAAGCCACTTTCCGTAAGCCATAGCTGAAAGTAGACAATTCTTATTTCTGTGATGTCTAGTGGTACAAAGGAGAATTGCCTTATGTTCTCCCTGTGTAAATTAAAGTCCAGAGGGGTGGTTCCGATAGCGGTGCCTACCCATTTATATTTTTTCTGAATAAATGTAATATTTGCAAACATTACGCACAGTCATTACTGGTGTAACTCTTCACAGACATTAAAACAAGTTGTTAAAAGTTGAAAAGGCTTTGCCAGAGCACCTCTCAGTAGGGCTGGCCATCAGCTTTGCAATAATTTACTCCTCAGTTAAAAATATATTTTCAAGATGAAGAACGAGAACTGCCTACAGAGGCAACCACGTCCCCACATCCTTTTCCCTTTCATTTGCTGAGAGAAGGATTGTGTGAAGAGAGCTATGGCAAAAGTCTCCTTTAGAAGAAGAACTCTTCTTCAGCCTGGTTAGCTGGCCATCCAGAGCTGAAGGATTCATTCATTTCCAAAGGCTATGGGCTGTTGGCCACCTCCTGGGTTTTATGGCACAACACTGAGGGGCCGATTCCGATCTCGGCCGGTAGGGCTCCGAATCGGATTCGGCTTAACCGGATCTGATTCGGAGCCCTATTTCCCGACCGATTCGTACGCGCGTCCGGGCGAGCGAGTACGATGCGAAATCGCCGACCGACTCGTCCGGGCGTCCCGACCGCTCCGACCAACTCGTTCCCGGGTCTAACCGCACCGACCGACTCGCTCGGACTCGACTCGCACCGCGCAATGGAGACGTTCCCCGGCCGGGTAAGTACGATGCGCGCCACGAGCAGTCCGACCGAGGCGCGCACTCCGGCTCGAAAGAGCAGTCGGAGCCGGACTTTGGGGATCTGTGTCGGACCCCCGTGTACGCGTAGCTGCGTGAGTCGCACACAGGGGGGACACATGGGTCCCCCCTACACGTGCATGTACGGCGCGACCCGCATCGACGCGCACTTGCTGTAGGGGGCACCCTTGTTCGCGTCGTGCCCTTTGAGTCAATGGGAGCCCGTGTACGCGTCATACGACTGGCTCCCATTGACTTCAATGGGAGTCCGACCGAATCGAGTCCGATAGCATACGTGCGCATCGTACTTGTTCGGTCAGACTGCTAGAGTCCGATTCTGTCGGAAATCTCTCCGGGTCCGGCTCGGTCGGAGAGATTTCCGGCCCGAATCGGAATCGGCCCCTGAGTTGTTTGCAGCTTTTTGACCAGCTTTTGGACTCAGACCTATGCAAATTCTGGTCTGTCAAGTGTTGACTACCCATAATAGGCCAACAGCTGAAGGCTGATCAGGCATGGGTTTGCTGCTGTTGTAGGGTTGTCTTCAAGGCTTGGCCGTGTGGTTAACCCCGGGTGTGCCATATTTGATAGCAGACCAGAATCATAGCCAGTTTTTTAACTTTGATACAATATTTGCTTTAATTACTTACTTTTACTGACCGTTCTTAGAGCATTAACCATTGGTTTTTCTTTTTCCAAGGTTCCATAGTCAGGTGTCTTCTGCATAATCATAGCCCTCTCTTGCATTACTAGGACCCCGAATGTTCACTGGTAATCAGCTTAGTAAGGTACTAGGAGTATGACAACAGATGTCTGAACCACATTATATAGTGTTAATGGTTGGGTTCGGCACACTTTGTATACCATCTTGCATCCAGGATGACAACGGAATTTGGACAATCTTGCGAGATGTTGGAGTTTCCATGACAGTCCTGTAGGTTCTCAGTGGGGGGTGTATTTTGCAGGATGTTTCAGAGGTTGTGTGGGGCCTGCATATCAAACATGACCTTGCATGATTCCTGTAAACAGATTTCAGTCATTTGTTCTTTTCTGCATCTTGAAATTGTTGGCATAGTTATATGATCCTATGGTAAGCTGGTGCTTACCACAGTAGTGGAAATAAACATCAAGTTGTGAGTTATTTCTGGACACATCACTGGTGACAATCATCACCTGGCTGTTGTAGTTTTTTACGTATTGGTTCCCCAAAGCTGCCTAGAATTGTTTGCCTGCATGAGTTATGTTAGTAATGCTTTGGTGGACTTCAGGAAGAAACTCAAGACCTGGCTATTTGACTAAGACCTGCAATCTAGCACCTGCATACCCTCACGGGTGATAAGTAGCGATAAACAAATATGTATTGATTGATTGGTGGCTGTGGCTACTGGTCGGTGAGAATAAGCTAATGTGGCTTGAAAGGAGAAGTTATGGCTGCTGGCCTTTCATGGTATTATTGCCGTTCTCTAATCTCTCCCCATACAACCCTGACAGTCATTGTGTTGAGTGTTGCCTAAACAATGCATCTATTTGTAGGCTGACTTATCCTCTTTACAATTAGGTTTCCTTGATAGTGAAGAGCTCCCAAATGGTTATGTCTAGCAATGAGAGCAGGGGAATGAGGGACTATTTAGATTTCTTGAGAGGGTTCAAAACGGTTAGTCATCATATACTACAGATGGACTGTTCAGCGCTGCCCATCAAATTTCAGAAAGTCCCAATTGGCTTTGTTAGAATTCACCCATGTCTTGACAAATTGGGTTAAATGGCTGTGTAATAAATCCCATCTGGATTCCCAGAATTATTTCAACTCTGCTTGGTCTGATGCAGGGGTCTCCAACCTTTTAACTAATAAGAGTGACTTATGTTGGATTAAAATCACCACGAGCTACTAACATTATTAGTGTTGTAATAGTGACCAATTCATTCAAGATTACATTCCTGGTCACCATATTCAAGATTAACAGCTGTGATCATCTTGGTGCATCAGACAGGGTTACCAGCAGTAATGTAAAAAAGGCTTTGCTAATTTGAATGCCTCTACATGAGTAACACATATTAGCTATGGCTGCAATGCCTCTGGCACCAAGGTAATACATTAGTTATAAGTCTCCCCAATGCAAGATGATTTATGACTCAAATTTCAGCTTTTAATATATTTTGGAAATGTACTCATTTTTCTCCAAACATCGCTTATGAGTTCTACAATTACACACATTTTCATCTTGAATATACTCACTTTTGGTACACTTATAGTAATTTAACCATGCAAAAGCCTCCAATTTAGTAGGCTGGACTGCACACAGGAGAGCTACTTACAGGTAGCTGGAGAGCTACCAGTAGCTCACGAGTTACTTGTTGGAGAAGCCTGGTCTGAAGTCTGCTTATTAGGCTTTAGCAACTGTATATTCTTTAAAGGATATGTTGCCTTTACTCCACAGCCCTTATTCGGACCTTTAACACACAGCTAAGTACCAAACTGATAAGTATAGTTAATTGTTTTTTACCTTTACCACACAGTACTTTGCACCGCAAGTTAGTTCATTTTTTTAAATAACATTATCTTAATGTTGTTTTCTTTTTAAAGGTAAAGGCGCAGGTAGAGGAAAAGGGAGGTTAGAGTGTTTTTAGGGTTTAGGCTTGAGTAGAGGTAAATTAAAGTACACGTGAATTTTATGGTTTATGGGTGGGTGGAGGAAAGGGTGATTTTAGGGTTTTGGATTTAGGGGTGGGTAGAAGTAATGGGAGGTTAGTGAATTATAGGTTTTTGGTGGGTAGGATGATTTTAGAATCAAGGGGTGAGTAGAGATAAAAGGAAGTAAGGGTCATTTTAGGGTTAAGGGGTTAGTAGAGGTAAACTGAGACAAGTAGGATTTAAGTTAAAAAGGGAGTTTGTGGGTAACCCCACAACAGAAGAAAACAAATTGGAGGAGGCCACTCCCCCCAAAAAAAATGCACACGGAGTGGCCACAAACACCTGTATTCACACTCAAATACCGATACACACACAGACAGATGCACACATACAGGTCATTAATTTAGTTGGGCTTTGGACCACCCGCCTACAAGTACAAGATTGCAAGTATTCACAAGCCTTCTTCTCAACATTTCAGATGCTGAAAACACATTTCTGAAGTTGTGTTTAGTATGACACGTTTTGCTACAACGCCCATGGCTGCTCAAATTACATCCAGCCCGAGCCATTTAAGAGATTCAGGTGACTTAGTACATGCTCCCATCCAAACATGGAAAGATCCCTTTTGATTAGCCAAACAGCCACGACTGGCATCTCATGAACATTCATGGGCAGATTTACAAACCCCTTGCGCCGCCATTGCGTCACTTTTTTTGTTGCAATGGCGGCGCAAACAATGCGGCCAATATACAACGTGATGCATCTAGGGAGATGCATCACGTTGTAAAGCCCTGCGTCACATTATACCTGCGCCAGGTATAATGTATGCAGGGTGGGCATCCCCACACAAAAAGCCATGTAGAACTGACGCAGTGAAATGTACAACATTTTACTGCATCACTCTACGCCTTCACTGCGTCCAAATCCCTACGCCTGCTCAGACCAGGCGTAAGGAATGACGCAGGGCTTTTTGTATGGGACTTACCTATATGTTGTGGCACATTGCTGGAGTTATGTCACTTTCATGAGCAACTCCAGCAATGCATAACATTTGTGCCAACAGATGCGTTAGTATTTATGACGCATCTGTTAATCCTTGCGCCATGGAGCACTGTATTGTAAATACAGCACATCCATGGTGGCGCAAGGACATTTGGCACTAGCGCAAGGAAACTGACACATCTATGCAGATGGGTTAGTTCCTTGTAAATCTGCCCCTCAGTATATAGAGCACAGAAGCGCTGCACTGCTAACAAGCCAGCAGGACTGCATGACATTGGCAGGCAAAACAACACGGAAGTTGCTCTTTAAGTAATGCTACTCCATATAATGTACCTTTAAAAGCAAGAACTGTTATGTTTTGTTAAATGGTATCTCTAATTACAAGGTAGTAGGGATTTATTCATGTAGGGAAATCTATGTGCAGAGATCTCCACGTATGTAGATTTCCACGTATGCCTGAGTGGAAATCTCTGGTTGGCATTGACCAATTCTGGATGTAGATTTCTGACGAGCAGTTGGAATATGTGTCTCTTCCCCCTTACTTAAGGTTGTAAATGTACCACTAGTAACTTCATAACCCTATTTCAGGCATTCGCCTGTGAATGGACTTCTCTGGAGCAGAGGTATAGATCTCTGCCTACACTATCTAGAACTCCGAATTGGAGAGAATAGTCAAACAGAATAAACCTGAGATAAATCACACACAACTGACAGACATTAACCCTGCAAGTAAATATATATAGAGATCATAACCTGCCTCTGCCCTCTTCCCCTTGTACTGTGTGTCTTTGCAAGCACAGATACCAGCTCCAGCCTCCAGGATGTGGCCTACCCCACTCAAGATCAAGAGGAACACCACTGAGGAGGAAACAGTCCTTGTAGTTAACATTCTTGTAGAACACTACAGTCAACAACATGGTCTGCCTCTACACATACAGTGAAGTGGATAAGACAGTCATGTGGCAGGAATTCACAGAATCTGTGACTGCATTAAGGTAGAAATACATTAAATGGCGGGTGTGAAATACGTTCAGTGCGGGACCTGAAGAAGAAATTGCAGGATGAGAGGAGGCATGTGAACAAGAAGCTTTCCAGGATACAGGAGGAAAGATCCTTGCTGTCGATGGACCCGCCTTCATCTCACCCCCACCCCTTTGATGAATGTCCACACTGCACAAACCAACTTGCAATATGGACTACCTGGACCAGGGAATTCAAATGTCAGATCATGTAAGAAGAAAACACTTATATTGTTCAACTACATTATAGCTCCTAGTCATGTAAGACTCTCCTCCAAAAGCACACATATCACCCCTGACAGATAGGCACACAACCCACTTATATAATTCCTGCACAAATTTACCGCCACTTAGAGTGTAAATTGACTGCGCTAATCTCAAAGCAGCATCAATTTTATTTATAAAGGCCCCATGCGTGAGAAAGGGGATTATTAGTTACAGTGGGTGTGAGACCTCGCCTAGTAATAATGTCCGTATTATGTAGTAGGTCTAATTAGTTTCTTTAATATAAACTTTAGCTCACTTCTGGGTAGCTGTGGCACAGAGCAGTCTGGCTTATCTGAAAGGAAACAAGTGTAAAGCATTTATCAGTACCAAAAAAGTTAATAAGTCAAAAACACAATACAATATAATCCACTCCAATTTATAACAAGGATTTGCAATGCAATAGGTCTCGCATTTGCGAAATTTGAAGCTATTGGCATTGTAAATGACAATGCCTTTTATTTATCTGTTTTTAAAACCAACACATAGATAAAAGGTTTGTGATTTACAATGCCAGTAGCTCAAAGTGTCGCAAATGCGAGACCTATTGCATTGTAAATGCTTGTTTTTATAGCAACCAGCACATTAAAAGACTGGTTATACCAGGTGGGAACCGTAGGTATACATTAAATGTAAGACTGGAGTTAGTAAATGCAATGAATGAGGAAGGACAGGAGCAAACAAAGTAAGACCTTTGACCCCCAGCTTTCTGTAAGTGGTAGTGAGCTGTTGTATCCGATATCATCCACATACCTCATCTCGTATCTGGTCCACATGCTGCTGGGAGGGGTGGAGGAGCGACTCAATGATTAAGGCTACTCCAGGTCTAGCAGTAGCCTGTGGGGGGGGCAGCACTGCGGGTAGGGGTGACCCTGGAGCCGATCCTACATTCTCTGCTCCCTCAGCATCCCGTGAGTGGTCTACCATCTCACCCTACATCTTTAAGTCTTTTTCAGCATGTTCGTCTCTGAGACCCTTATTATGTAGTACATTACCAAGTGCGTGCACATACGAATACAATTGGAAAGTAGAACGCCTGACGTTTTATGGCATAGCCGTTATGGCGCGCGGTATTAAAACATTTGATTGTGTATCTTTACCTGTCAAGTCCAAGCTTCGGTCGATCAGCAACAGGGTGTGGCGCGGTCTTCCTCCTGTTCTTGCCCTGCGGGTCTCCAACTAGTTCCCCAGCTACGAGTCGGCTGACTGCGCCCATAGCGAAGCACTCCTCGCAAACACCCAGTTCCTCCAAGAGGCTGGCCAGTTCACGAGCCAGGCCACGTATCTGACCTTGCAGAGCAGTCGGCAACTCAGTCTCTGCTGCCGGGGGGAGCAGTGTTTTCCTCTTAGCCCGGGATCGGCTGGACAGGCGCTGAAAATCCGCGGGGAGCGGTGAAAAGAGAGCGGCTATGGCAGGGGCAAGATTTAAGAACGGAACCAGAGGAGCCCAGGATAGAGGCGCGTGCGTCACCTCAACCACGCCGGTGTCGTCTCCCATCCATCGGCGGATCTGTTCCTCCAGGCGCGCTCTCTTCTCAGGGGAAGCGGGGGAGACAAGGAGCACATGGCAATGCTGGAAGCAGCTGCCTAGCACTAGATCCCGCAGCGCGTCCAGTCCGTGACCCCGTGGCGGCCCGTCCAAGACTAGCACAGCTCGGGATTGTCCAGGGTATCCAACCGGTCCGGTGAGCCCCCGACGGCAAGTGCACCCACCCGCAGCAAAGCCCACACGCCTCCGATGCTCCAGTGCAGGCACTCAGCACTTGCAGTGTCCAGAAACCCTAAGGAACCTCGGAAGCAGGGCAGCACGCGCTTCCATGCCTGGGCAGAGGCAGAGCTGAAGGGTGAGGACATTGCCAGCTGAACGCGTGCATATCTCCTGTCCTGCGTGTGCGCAGAGAGGGAGGGAAGAGAGGGAGCGAGCGAGCTGAGCCGTACGCGTGCACATCTCCTGTCCTCGCACGCCTGCTGTCTTTTATGCTAACGCCTTCAGCCGTACGCGTGCACATGTCCTGTCTTCTGGGCGCGTGCACATGTCCTGTCCCCCTTCCGCCGAAAAACCGCCATGGATGCGCTGCGTCGCTAGGCGAGACCTAAAAATAGTAAACATTTTACTGAGCAAATAGACACAAAAATGACAAAAATAGGATCAGGGGAACGGAGATATGATTTTCAGGAGTTTTAGAGTTTTCAGGTACCAAAAAGCACAAACACCAACTGAGGGTATCTGGTCGCACTAGACCCGGTCAAAGTCAAAAGTTTAGGCCGACCGTGATGAAGTGCGGGTCAGCTACAGGACCAGGTTTCCCCTGGTGAAAAGTTTACCTTCTGACTTAGTCTTTTTTCTGGAGGAATTTTATTGTTAGCGGAGCGGGCTGCCGACTGGATTCGAGACATACCTCGATGGCAGTGGAGTGCTGTCCAGCACTGGTCCTGGTGAAATCATCCACATTGGGACTTGGAACATTTTCTGGAAGTAAAGCTGCCTTCAGCGTGTAAAATCAGCAAGTTCAATCAGCGATATAACGATGGTGATGGTCCTGTGGTAGCCTCTGATTGTTTATGAAAAAGTTCAAAAAAAGTTTCTAAATGTCCACTTTTGAACTCTTGAGGGGGAGAGAGTACACTTTAACACCGGTCAAGGGTTCGAGACCTTTGGCCATCACTTGGTGAGTTGGGACTCCCAGAAACCCCCAGCAGGGCCCAGGACAAATCCAGTTGGAACTGATCAACTGGGCTCTTCTTTGTTGCAAGCTTCTTGCAGCTTTTGTTTTCCTGGAGATTAACAGGAGGCAACTAGCCCTTGGAGTACACTCTGCTGTACTGGGTTCAAGGGGGAGCAGATCTCTCTCCACAGGCAAAACAGCAGGAGCAGTTCTTCTTCTGAGTTCCAGTCCTTTGGTTCAAATGGTGTAGTCCTCCTTCTATTTTGCACAGGTCCATCCGTGTTCTCAGGAAGGTAGCCAGGTGTGTCAATTGTATGCCTGGCACTAGCTTGTGGGTTGTGGTGACTCCCAAACCAATAGTAGTAACATTCCCATGGGCAATCCTGCCCACTGTTACATTACTCCCTGGGGGAGGGGTTGGCACTAAACAGTCACACAGTGCATCTCTTTCCTTGGTCAGATCTATGGACACACCCCTGCGATGTGTCCAGTATAATGATGAACTCTCCCTGCAAAACCAGTTCTGGGACAGGCTTTCCATCCACTGGCATTGGTGCAACTCTGGCTACTTAGACAATGGAAGGGGCAAGCGTAGATGTAGGCTACATCTGCTTTTGACAGGGGCTGTCCCTGTTAAGCTATTATAGTTGGTGGGCACATCACCCAGGGCTTCCTGTCAGGAGGATGTCACACCTCCTCCCAGCCAAGGCAATTTTGTTCCCTTTCCTGAAAGCAATTCACACCTCCAAGCAGGCTACAGTAGGATTATCTCACAAAGGGCTAGTAGAGGCTTTATGCAGAAAAATGCCAACTTTCTAAAAGTGGTATTTTCAAAATAGTAATTTAAAATCTTACTTTCCCATCATCTTCGATTTTATATCCCTAATATTTGTGTCCTTAAATCATGGTTCTAGCTGGTCCCAAACTGCAGTTATACATTATAAGATGTTATAATGTAACCCTGTGCTTATTTCTATGGGAGAGCCAGCCTTGCAACAGTAAACAATGAGTGTGTAGAGTCTGTGTTTCTCTCAAAAGCTAAGGTATTATAACAGCATCTCATATCCACACTAAGTATTACCCATGGGAAGACATCAGGAAACATATTGCAAGCAGGAATCTAGCTCTCTACCATTCATCAGTCAGAATACATACACTACAATTAAGATACATTTGTAATTTACTTCTAACAAATGTCTGTCCTTTTCTCCATTTCTCGCTGTGAAGAAATTCGCAATTTCTATTTTTTACCTTTAACAGCACTGACACCATTTGTGTAACCCATCACAGTTCTCCTATTCACACTGTCAGAAGAGTCTCTCATTGCACTTTTCTATAGATGTTACATCAAGAGAGGCATGTGAGCGCCATCTTCAATGACACTTCTACAGCGACATATGCCAAGGGGTCAGTTCACAAAGGAAGCGTCCTTGACTGTCACAGATAATGTGGTATTATATCTTATGTGTGTGGGCACATCTCAAGTAAAAAATACCCTATCTACTAAAGAAATGTTTCATTTTTATCTTTGCTGAAGTACTTTCTGTGCCTTAAAGCTAAAGTACAATTTGTCTGATTTGAGTCTCTACAGCGTCTTTAATATCTAAGCAACAACTTACAATACCCTTCCCTTGCAGTATCTGAGAGCAAACAGCCTGAAGAGCATAATCCGAGGATGGCCTGTAGTCGTGGAAAAAAAACGTATGCGCTTACAAGCTGCTATCTCTGCACCCATCACCACTTAGAAAAAGAGGAGATTGTTGGCCCAAGACAGGATGACACCTCAACCAATTCCTGACAGCCAGACAGCAGTCTCTCTCCTAGGGATGTCTGATGGGTTGCAAGCCTCAACACACCAGCTACAATCAACACAGAAGTTCATCCTCGTTATGAAGGACTCACCCCAAATGAACCCTGAGCCTTTAGGTTTATCAGTTGAATTCCTTATTCCAACATCCAACCACAATACAACTCTGGCCTTCTCTCCAACTTCTCCCTGAAAGTAAACTCCAGGTGAGGTTGGTCAATCACCTCCACAACTTCCCTGATGCCACTTCTACGTGTGCAGGAGAATCAGCTGGCTTTGTCAGACAGCCACACATGCAGGGGGAGTGGTTTGGCATGGGTAAATACTGCCCTCTGGGGGATCAATTATTTGAATAGCAGTCTACTCTGCGGTGAGAGATTTGTGAAAGGGGGAGGGCAACCATTAACAACATCGCCACCCACCTGGAAGATTGATAGGGATACTGACCTGGATCCTGGAAAAGAGAAAAATCTCTCCAGGACATGGTGAAGTTGCACTGGGATCATTATGTGGTAGTGAGAAAAGATATAAGGCTTCATGCCATAGTCATGCAGCATGACATATCATGCAGGCCATGACATATCTTCAAACAATGCACCCCAACATTTGTATTCAACCATCCCACCACTGAAGATGTATACATAGGACTTGTTTTGCACATGTTTGTAAAATAAACCCAATAACATCTGTCTTGCACCTGTGTGTTATATCATGTGTGCGTAGCTGTGACAGTAGGTGTGTATGTGAGTAATGTTATCGATTGTATTTGAGAGTCTGGATCTTATGTCATTCATCCTTTGCTTACAGCACTCACAGAAGTCTACAGGCATGCCTACACGCTCTCAACTGTGTGCCAGGATTTAGGGATAATAGTTTAATTCCCCAAACAAAATATAACCAACCACCCCAATCGTCCACTTGTTCCAACCTAGGTACTGAACAATAAGAAGTTGCTTGGAAAAATGGGTCAAGGAATAAGGCACCGTAGACACTGGTTCGGAATGGCACAAACTGCAGCGTTTTGACACCAAACTGCCAAAAATCCAATCAGTAGAATCAGAGATATGCAAAATGGCACAAACTGCAGCCTAGTATTATCTCAGAAACACTGCTTGGAGAAAGAAAGAGAGCGAGAGAGAGAGAGACAAAGAAGCAGTATGAGACTTTGTAAATCAACAAACATTGAATATATCACACCAATGGCCTGTATAGCTTACCTCTTACTAGGTGAAGACAAACTGTGACTAATCCCAGTCCTATCAGGGACACCGGTTCAGCAGAGTGCTCACAGAGGTTGCTGCAGGAACTGATTTAAATGTCACAGAGGTTGTTAGACCTGTCATCCTTGGAGTGGTCTTCCCTCAAACTTTCTGCCTGCTTACTTCCTCTTTTTGCTGATTTATTTTGTTGGCCTAATGACTCTGAGCACTTTACCACTGCTGACCAGTACTAAAGTGCATGTGCTTCTCCCTAAACATGGTAACAATGGTATATACACAATTAGCATATTTAGTTTATATATATGTCCCTTGTAAATTGGTGTACCATATACCCAGGGCCTGTAACCTTAATGCTACTAGTGAGCCTGCAGCACTGATTGTGCCTCCCACCCATGTAGCCTTTACAACCTGTTTCAGGCCTGCCATTGCAGGGCCTGTGTGTCTACTTGCCAAGCCTAAAACTCCTCTTTTCTTACACATAACTCACCACTAAGGGAGGCCCTAGGTAGCCCATAGGGCAGGGTGCTATGTAAGTAAAAAGTAGGGCATGTACTTTTAAGTTTTACATGTCCCGGTAGTGACAAACACTCAAATTAGATTTTCACTACTGTGAGGCCTACTCCTCTCATAGGTTAAAATTGGGAAATTCTTAATACACTTTTAAGCTGTAATTCCTGATTAGAAAGTAGTAGCAGCATCATGTTTTACAGCTTTGGAATGATAATGATAAATCCTCTTTACTGGTAAAGTTGGATTTAAAATTACTATTTTAGAAATGCCACTTTTAGAAGGTGAACATTTCTGTGCTCTTACTGCTCTGTGTGCCTGCAACCTGTCTCCAATACGTCTCTGTGGTGCGTGACAGCTACACTTTGTGCATTCCCTCTAGACTGCCACAAACACAGGAAAGTTAGGTGTGTCTGAGTACTCATCTGCATTCATCTGCATTCTGATGACTCTTCCAGGGCAGGAAGGGAGGGAGGGGCTGACACTCACATCTGAATAGGTAATGGCCTGACCCCACACAAAGGGCTTATTACCTCCCATAGATAGTCTGGAGCCAGGGCCGAGGAAGAAAGGATACTTGTGCACTTCAAAGACCCTTCTTTGAAGTCACCCCCACTTCAAAAGCACATTTTGGCATAAGTACTGTGTCTCTGACCCCACCAAATCAGGCACTTTTGGATCTACAACTGGACTCTGTCAGATGAACTGCTGTGCTGCACCAAGACTGACACTCTGCTGAACTGCTGACCTGGAAAGCCTGCTTTTCTCTTGTGCTGCCCTGCTGCCTGCTGCTCTCTGACTCTGACTCTGCCTCACACTAAAGTGATCTCTAAGGGCTTGTTGGCTTGCCTCCTGTTGTTTGACACTCAGGGATAACAAAGGGTCTACCCCTGCTCCTGTGCCTGGTACACTGGAAGTGGAGCCAGATACTTGCAGCAGAGAAATTGACTCATCTCCAGTCTGCATGTAGCAGAACCAGCACATCGACCATGTTGCAGGAGTAGAACCCGGTGCATCGCATTCGGAACCGCCGAATCACATTTGGAACCAACTCTTTGGAACCAACGCATCGCCTCACTGTGTGGAGAAGATTGACGCATTGTCCTTCCAGCGTGGATTAACCCAGCGCATCGTCTTTGGAACCGCCGCAAACGGAACCAGCGCTTACCTCCACAGACACGCTGCACCGCCGCCACTGCATGAAGAAAATCGATGTATCACTTTGACTGCGGTCCCAACATAGACGCATTGCTCATCTGTACCTCGCATCTCACTGTTTGTAACCAAGAGAAAGGTACTCTGTTCACCAGGCCTGTGTGTCTCTCATGTCCCCGGCCTGCATGAGCAGATAACCCCCAAAGGCACTTATTGCTGATAAGCACTATGACTTTTTTATTTAAAAAACAAACATATTTTAACTTCTACTTATTGGATTTTTGTTGTTTTGGTCTTGATTTATTTACAAAATCATTGTCTATTTTTCCAAACCAGTGTGGAGTCTTTTTTGTGGTGTTTTCACTGTGTTACTGTGGGTGTGTGTGTTACACAAATATTTTACACATTGCCTCTTTAGTTTAGCCTGACTGCTCTGTGCCAAGCTAGCAGAGGGAGAGCACAGGCAAACCTTTAGTGTTTATCTGATTTACCCTGACTAGGATTGTGTGTAGGAGAGTAGGATCTGCCTCTTATGTTGCCCCCACTTTTTTCCTGATGTTTACACTGGTTTCTGGCTATAGACAGGCTGGGACCCTGCCAATCAGGGCCCTAGCCTCTCTGTTCTCTCTAAACGACTTGGAGTGCACTCTAGGTGCACTAGTGATTGGATACTGTGGTACCTTATGAGTCCCTAGTATATGGTACCTTAGGTGCCAAGGGCATAGGTACTTCACAGGCCTACCAGGGGCTGAAGCATGTATTATGCCACCCCTGGGAAGCAGACTAAATCTGACACCACAGGTCTGCTACTGCAGCCTGGGTAAGGTGGTGCATGCACCCCTTACTGTGGTATAGGCTACCTATATCACTACATAGATACACACATATAACCCTATAAGTCACTACTATGGCAGGCCTTATCAATCCTGAAGGCAGAGTGCTTGGTTCCTATGTGAGAGGGTGCCCCTGCATGAGCAGAGCCCCTCTGCAGCCTTCGGAGACCCTTCTCTGATGCTGTTTGTAGTGCAGCCTGACCATATACTCTTAAGCGCATTATAACCTCGCGTTAAATGCTAACTTTGGGATGGCTGCACGCAAACATGTCGTGTTTGGTGTCAAACATCTTGGAATACTACCCCCCCGCCAGTTCTGGCGGCGGGGGTAGCATTCCACCCTTCTAGAGGGATAGACATGTACCTACTGTGGAAACGCTGTAGAATCCTGAAGAGCCCTGGCATCACAAAATGGATGCCACCAGTCACAGACACTGGGCTGCCCTCCTGCTGATGACCGAAACTCGCAGTGGAGGAAGCCCAACAATAGGTATCCTGTCACCTTCTTCCGAATACAGGCTTGGATTCCACCGGACACTTCTTCGGACTTCACAAGCAGCAAGTCTTCATTGGCTCCCATTGAAAACGACGCCGCGACCCAACACCAAAGGACACCTATGCACCCGGCTTCCCTGGGTGAGGTAACTCCAGCACTACGGTGCTCCTGTGGGTGTTGGCCCTAGAACTACTTACCCTGTAAGTGACTTGCTTGTACCTACTCCCGAAGTGCCCTTAAACTCTTAAATTCCAACCGCGACTTGCCCCATTGAAGTCTACGGCGATCCGCGCCTGTGTTCACGCACTGCACGCGTCCCCTGTGGGTCCTTTACTTACCTGCCTTGGGTGGTTTCGTGAGGCCCCAACACTTCTGAAAGCCCTAGGCCTTGTCCCTTTGCAAGTCGTTGTTCTTAAGTCTCTTTTTTAGTATATGGTCTGGTACGCCCCTAGGGCCCCAGCCATATTTGTGCTTAATTTATTGTGAAACGTTGATTTGTGCATATGTTCCTGACTTCTAATCTCATAAAGAGATTAGTAGAGAGTTGTTTAGTAATAAATACATATATATTTGATATATATACCTGTGTGGTGTCTTTTCATTTGGTGATTCAAGAGATTGTGTGGTAAAACAAGCTGCTTTACATTCCTCCAAGACTTAGCCTGAAGGCTGCTCTCCACAGCTACCACTAGGATAGCTTTCTATAAAGGTTGTCTTAAACCTACCTACCATAAGAGTCGAATTGTACTGGTGCAAGGTGTCCACTTTAATTAGTGAACAGCATATACCAGGCCAACTTCTCACATTGGTGGCAGCGTGTGGGATCCCAGCTTGCTATTGTTTTACCAGAAAATCTCTATTTGAATTACTAACTGAAAACCACTATAGGTACTCAAGGTACATATAAAGTCAAGCTTAGTATCAATAAGTTCTACTGAACTTAGAGCTGTGTGCCAAGGGATAGCACACCCTTTCTACAGCTCAAGCTAGTATCAGTAGGCCACAAACTAGTGTAGGTAGTATAACACTGCACAACACTAGAATGTCCTTAAAGGGTGGACCCAGTGGATCCACTCAGCCTCAGTATAAGGACATGGCTTTCTCTGACTTGAGAGCCATGTGTGCTGCAAGGCACCTGAAGCTAGTACAGAGTCCCTCCACACTACACCTGATAGATCTGCTGACAGCAGATGATCTTAGATTAGCTCTAGGAGCTAATGGATCTGAATCAGTGGGTGGGTCAATTACAGTGTCTGGGTCAGATGATGAACATCTGGATGACCAAGACTCTGTGATTGTAGGGCCAGGTCCCAAGGGGTCTGAACAGGACAGAGGAATTCTCCCTAAGAGAACTGACATAGTGGAGGACAGGCCTAGGTCCCTTTCTAGGGAATCTGAGCACTCCTATCACTCTGGCAGAGAATCTGCCTACCAGAGGAACTCCTACTTCTCAAGAAGAGAGACCTCCTCTGACAGAATGTACAAACTGCTGCAGTATGAGGAAGCAAGGTTTGCCCTCAAAACCAAGCAGTTGGCATTAGACAAGGAAGCCCTTGTCTAGAAAAGAGGGGTTAGAACCCCCTGGTGGCAGCAACAGTGTCCCTAGAGGCAGAGAATATATTCCAGAGCATAGGAACCTGAGCAAGGTTGTTCCTCCCTACCAGAGTGGGGATGATATCCGTAAGTGGGTAACTGCTATGGAAAGGGCCTGTAGAGTACAACAGGTCCCCCAAAAGCAGTGGGCAGCAATCTTGTGGCTCTCCTTTTCAGATAAAGGTAGAGACAAGCTCCTCACTGTTAGAGAAGAGGATGCTGATGACTATGAAGTCCTGAAGAGTGCACTGATAGATGGGTTTGGCTTAACCACTGAGCAGTATAGGTTGAAGTTCAGAGACACCCAGAAGGCACAGACTCAGGACTGGACTGACTTTGTAGATTGTGCAACCAAGGCTCTGGAGGGTTGGCTGGTTGGCAGTAGGGTTACTGATTTCAAGGGATTGTATAACCTAATGATGAGAGAACAGATCCTTAATAATTGCCAGAACCAGTTGTTGCATCAATACCTGGTGGACTCAGATCTGACCTCTCCCCAAGAATTGGGAAAGAAGGCAGACAAGTGGGTCAGAACCAGGGTGAGGCAGAAAACCCAGAACCAAGGGGGTGACACAAAGAAGCAGGATTCTAAGGGCTCTGAGAAAGGTGGGGATAAGTCAAAAGACCAGAAGTCTTCACAAGGGCCCCAAAATCTGCATCTGGTGGGGAGTCACAATCCAACAAGGGAAAAGGCCAAAAGAAGCCCTGGTGCAAATTCTGTAAACAGAAAGGGCACTGGACTTCTGATTGTAACAAGTCCAAAGACCAAACCACCACCACTCCTGCCCCTAAGGCAACTGTTCCCCCTAGTTCAGCTACTGGTGGAGGTGGTACTCAGAATAAGGGTGTAGTAGGGTTGACCCTGGGTTCTGAAGTGGACTCTGGCCTAGTCAGAGTACCCACTCAGGCAATGCTGATTTGTGATGGAGACATGGACATGTCCTTCCTTGTGAGCCCCAGTAATCTGGGCAAATACAAACAGCAGCCTGTAATAAATGGCAAACAGGCTTTGGCATTTAGGGACACAGGTGCTAGTGTCACCATGGGGGCAGAGGATCTTGTGGACCCTGGACAGATCACCCTGGGCGAAATGTACCAGGTGACCAATGCAAGCAATGTCAGGACCAACCATAGTCCGGCAGTTGTGAATTTCTCCTGGGGAGGGGTAACTGGCCTCAAGAAGGTTGTAGTAGTGCAGACCTCCCTGTAGAATGTCTATTGGGCAATGATCTAGAAACTTCAGCCTGGTCTGAAGTAGAGTTATGGACTCATGCTAAGATGTTAGGCATCCCTGCAGAGGTATTTGCTGTGACCAGGTCACAGGCCAAAATGCATGACACTGAACCAGCTCTGGATCCTGAAACTATGGACCAGATGCTTCCCAAGAAGAGGAGCAGTAGGGTTAAGGTAGTGCCTTCCCCTCTGTCTCAGATCATTGATTCCCCTCTTAAGGGAGGAGGAGCAGAGCCTGAAGAAGGAACTGCCCCAGAGGAACTTGAGCCTGATCAGGTTGAGTTCTTGGGGGCAGGGGGCCCTTCTAGGGAAGATCTGAGTAAGGAGCAACAGTGCTGCCCCTCTCTTGAACCCCTCAGACAGCAGGCTGCTGCTGAGGCTGCTGGGAGTGCTAGTGGGTCCCATAAAGTTTATTGGGATGAAGGACTCCTATATTCTGAGGGTAGAGATCCAGCCCCTGGAGCCACCAGGAGGTTGGTAATAGCTCAGAAGTTTAGGGGTTCCTCTTGACCCTAGCACATGATATCCCTTTAGCAGGTCACTTGGGCCAAAACAAGACCTGGGACAGGCTTGTTCCACATTTTCATTGGCCACATATGTCAGAGGACACAAAGGAGTTTTGTCGCTCCTGTGTCACATGCCAAGCCAGTGGCAAGGCAGGTGGCACCACAAAGGCCCCCGTGATACCACTACCTGTGGTGGGGGTACCCTTTGAAAGGGTAGGGATTGACATTGTTGGTCCCCTTGACCTCAAACTGCATCTGGGCACAGATTTATCCTGGTGGTAGTGGATCATGCCACCAGGTACCCAGAGGCAATTCCCCTGAGGACCACCACAGCCCCTGTGGTGGCAAGAGCCCTCAACGGAGTTTTCTCCAGAGTGGGTTTCCCAAAGGAGGTCATCTCTGACAGAGATACAAACTTCATGTCAGGATATTTGAAAGCAATGTGGAAGGAGTGTGGTGTAACTTATAAATTCACCACCCCCTATCACCCACAATGCAATGGGTTGGTTGAACGTTTCAACAAAACCCTGAAGGGAATGATTAAAGGACTCCCAGAGAAGCTTAGGCGGAAATGGGACCTTCTTCTTCCCTGCCTGTTGTTTGCATACAGAGAGGTTCCACAGAAGGGGGTTGGTTACAGCCCATTTGAGCTTCTGTTTGGGCATCCTGTAAGAGGTCCATTATGTTTGGTAAAAGAGGGCTGGGAGTTACCTCTCAAGCCCCCCAAACAAGATGTGATGGACTATGTACTTGGTCTCCGCTCCAGGATGGCCGAATACATGAAAAAGGCAACCAAAAACCTGGAGGCCAGCCAAGAATTACAAAAAGCTTGGCATGACCAAAAGGCTGTGCTGACTGTGTACCAGCCAGGACAGAAAGTGTGGGTGTTGGAGCCTGTGGCCCCAGCAGCCCTCCAAGACAAGTGGAGTGGCCCCCATACAATTGTTGAGCAAAAGGAAGGTCACCTATCTGGTGAATCTTGGAACTCCCAGGAGCCCCCTGAGGGTATTCCATGTCAACAGATTAAAGCCATATGTTGACAGGGCTGACATGGGCTTGCTCATGGCAACTGATGAGGACCAGGAGGAGGAGAGCGACCCTCTCCCTGACCTGCTCTCACAGAACCCTGATGATGGGTCAGTAGATGGTGTTGCTTTGGCAAGCAGCCTCACTGACCATCAGCAAACTGAGTGCAGACAAGTTCTGCAACAGTACAGACATATGTTTAGCCTGACCCCTAGTCAGACTACCTGGTGCACCCATGAGGTGGACACTGGAGACAGTCTGCCTGTCAAGAGTAAAATCTACAGGCAACCTGACCATGTCAGGGACTGTATCAGGACTGAAGTCCAGAAAATGTTGGAGTTAGGTGTGATTGAGCCTTCAGATAGCCCTTGGGCTAGCCCAGTAGTCCTAGTACCCAAGCCTCATACCCAGGGTGGTAAGAAAGAAATGAGGTTTTGTGTAGACTACAGAGGCCTCAATGCAGTCACCAGGACTGATGCCTATCCCATACCGAGGGCAGATGAGCTGATTGATACTTTGGCCTCAGCCAAGTATCTAAGTACATTTGACCTAACAGCTGGCTACTGGCAGATCAGGTTAGCTGATGATGCAAAAGCCAAAACAGCATTTTGATGCCCTTTGGGTTGAAAAATGCACCTGCCACTTTTCAGAGGTTGGTGAATAAAGTTCTGGCAGGGATGGAAACTTATTGCTCAGCTTATCTAGATGATATTGCTGTCTTTAGTTCCTCCTGGCAGGATCACCTGGTCCACCTCAGAAATGTTTTGGAGGCTCTGCAGAAAGCAGGCCTCACTATCAAGGCCACTAAGTGCCAGATAGGGCAGAGTCAGGTTGTGTACCTGGGCCACCTTGTGGGTGGAGGCCAGGTTCAGCCTTTACAGAGTAAAATCCAAACCATAATGGAATGGGTTACTCCAACCACCCAGACACAGGTGAGAGCCTTCTTAGGCCTGACTGGGTACTATAGGAGGTTTGTGAAGGGATTTGGATCTATAGTGACCCCCTTGAATGATCTGACCTCAAAGAAAATGCCAAAAAGGTTCAGTGGACAGCTAGCTGTCAGAAGGCATTTGAAGACCTAAAGCAGGCCATGTGCACTGCCCCCATCTTACAGAGTCCAGACTACACCAAAAAGTTCATTGTCCAAACAGATGCTTCTGAGCTGGGTGTGGGAGCTGTACTGTCTCAACTGAATGATGAAGGTCAAGACCAGCCAGTAGCTTTTATTAGCAGGAGGCTGACCCCTAGAGAGAAACGTTGGTCAGCTATAGAGAGGGAGGCCTTTGCTGTGGTGTGGGCCCTGAAGAAGCTGAGGCCATACTTGTTTGGCACTCACTTCATAGTTCAGACTGACCACAAGCCCCTCCTCTGGCTTAAACAGATGAAAGGTGAAAACCCAAAACTTTTGAGGTGGTCCATTTCCCTACAGGGGATGGACTATACAGTGGAACATAGGCCTGGGACCCAACATGCCAATGCAGATGGACTCTCAAGGTATTTCCACTTAGAGCACGAAGACTCAACTGGTCAAGGTTAGTTTAGTGTCCCTGCGTTTGGCGGGGGGTTGTGTAGGAGAGTAGGATCTGCCTCTTATGTTGCCCCCACTTTTTTTCTGATGTTTACACTGGTTTCTGGCTATAGTCAGGCTGGGACCCTGCCAATCAGGGCCCCAGCCTCTCTGATCTCTCTAAACGACTTGGAGTGCACTCTAGGTGCACTAGTGATTGGATACTGTGGTACCTTATGAGTCCCTAGTATAAGGTACCTTAGGTGCCAAGGGCATAGGTACTTCACAGGCCTACCAGGGGCTGAAGCATGTATTATGCCACCCCTGGGAAGCAGACTAAATCTGACACCACAGGTCTGCTACTGCAGCCTGGGTAAGGTGGTGCATGCACCCCTTACTGTGGTATAGGCTACCTATATCACTACATAGATACACATATAACCCTATAAGTCACTCCTATGGCAGGCCTTATCAATCCTGAAGGCAGAGTGCTTGGTTCCTATGTGAGAGGGTGCCCCTGCATGAGCAGAGCCCCTCTGCAGCCTTCGGAGTCCCTTCTCTGATGCTGTTTGTAGTGCAGCCTGACCATATACTCTTAAGCGCATTATAACCTCGCGTTAAATGCTAACTTTGGGATGGCTGCACGGAAACATGTCGTGTTTGGTGTCAAACATCTTGGAATACTACCCCCCCGCCAGTTCTGGCAGCTGGGGTAGCATTCTACCCTTCTAGAGGGATAGACATGTACCTACTGTGGAAACGCGGTAGAATCCTGAAGAGCCCTGGCATCACAAAATGGATGCCACCAGTCACAGACACTGGGCTGCCCTCCTGCTGATGACCGAAACTCGCAGTGGAGGAAGCCCAACAATAGGTATCCTGTCACAGGAGGGTGTGACCACCTTCCAGACAGGGTTTAGTGTATTGGGGCTGGGTGGGTGCACTCCTAGAGTGCTTTGAAGTCCTGCACTGGGGGAGCAGAAGGCTCCTCTGTGCATATGCCAGTTCAAACCAGCTCAGGGGCTACCTGCCCCTGCTCTGGCGTGAAACTGGACAAAGGGAAGTGGGTGTAGCCACCCACTCCCCTGACCCTCCCATAGGTGGGGTCATAGAGCTAGTCCCTCCCTTCCTTTTAGTATAAGAGGGGGAACCTGTGCATTGCAACCTAGATACCCCTGGACGACGCTCTGAAGAAGAATCCTGGACCTTTGACGTTCCACTACCTCTGGAAGACTGAAGAATCTCCCTTGGAGTCAAGGAGTGACTCCCCTGCTTGGCAGGCACCAAAAACTGAAACGACGGTTGCAAACTACACTGCTCCCGCCGGAGCCCGAGGTCCCTGCAGCCCAAGACGATGATTTCCTGACTTCTCAAAGGCCATCGTGAGTCCCCAGCGAAGCTGAGGCCAGTGGACCCCACGAGTGACGAGGAACCGCAGTCCCTGGGTACCGTGCACTATTGTCGGGTGCAACCCCTTCACGATGTTCTACGAACCTGTGCTGTGGACCACATGTGGTCCAAGCCTCTAGCAAGAATCCCTCTGAAGATCAGAGGCCTACCCTGTCTCAAGTGACCGTGGGCCCCTGTTGAAGGAATCCTCCCGAGGCGTCTTTGCGATCCCTTGCCAGCCGGCTTGTGGGTCCCCTGAAGACTTTTCTAAAGAACCAAAGGGCTCCCCTGGTTGCTCCAGGCCTGCCCTGACTTACCCTTGCTGGGTGAGTTCCCCAGACCTTGCTGGTCTGCACCTTTGACTTTTTACGCTTTCCACAAGACTTGCTGCTACCAAGGCTTGTTGGCTCCATTCGGGTTGCCGACACCGCAGTCAGCTGCAGACTTTGTGGGACACGCCGAATCCAGCTCCTGGTCATTGTCGACACCTCCTGGACCTCGTGGCCAAAGAGTCAAGACACCTGTGAACGACCTGAATCTCTCGACGACGGTGGGAATTCATCTTCCTTGCCCAGGGTCACTGCCCAGTGACTTTGAACACCGTCCCCTCTGCTTTCAGGTCTTCCTTCTTCCGAATCCAGGCTTGGATTCCACCGGACACTTCTTCGGACTTCACAAGCAGCAAGTCTTCATTGGCTCCCATTGAAAACGACGCCGTGACCCGACACCAAAGGACACCTATGCACCCGGCTTCCCTGGGTGAGGTAACTCCAGCACTACGGTGCTCCTGTGGGTGTTGGCCCTAGAACTACTTACCCTGTAAGTGACTTGCTTGTAGCTACTCCCGAAGTGCCCTTAAACTCTTAAATTCCAACCGCGACTTGCCCCATTGAAGTCTACAGCGATCCGCGCCTGTGTTCACGCACTGCACGCGTCCCCCGTGGGTCGTTTACTTACCTGCCTTGGGTGGTTTCGTGAGGCCCCAACACTTCTGAAGGCCCTAGGCCTTGTCCCTTTGCAAGTCGTTGTTCTTAAGTCTCTTTTTTAGTATATGGTCTGGTACGTCGCTAGGGCCCCAGCCATATTTGTGCTTAATTTATTGTGAAACGTTGATTTGTGCATATGTTCCTGACTTCTAATCTCATAAAGAGATTAGTAGAGAGTTGTTTAGTAATAAATACATATATATTTGATATACATACCTGTGTGGTGTCATTTCATTTGGTGATTCAAGAGATTGTGTGGTAAAACAAGCTGCTTTACATTCCTCCAAGACTTAGCCTGAAGGCTGCTCTCCACAGCTACCACTAGGATAGCTTTCTATAAAGGTTGTCTTAAACCTACCTACCATAAGAGTCGAATTGTACTGGTGCAAGGTGTCCACTTTAATTAGTGAACAGCATATACCAGGCCAACTTCTCACATTGTGGTTCCTGCTTGGACAGGGTGTATGCCTCTGCCAACCAGAAACCCAATTTCTAAAAGAGGTGTTACTGAGATGATAAGCAGAAGCATGCTACTGGATATGGAGCACACAGAGGTAAGGGAGCAAAAGAACTAAGGGGCCCATTACGATACCCGGCGTAAATAAATCCGCCAGGCATGGAAGCGGCAAAAATCCGCCCGCACACACCGCCTGAACACCGACCACGCCATTACGATTACACAAACCGATTACCGCCATCGGCGGAAAAAGCACACAAAATACCGCCCGCCAACGTCCGAGTCGGAGACAAACCGCCCGCCACGGACGGAAACACGCACGACAACACAAAACCGCCCGCCCTCACGGCCGACACACCGCACGAGAAATTACGATCGCACCGACATGAGCGCGGAAAATCCACAAATATACCGCCCGCCAGCGCAAACAACGCCGATGAGAATCGACACGGCAGAAGCCATGGCGCCCACGTACCTGCACAGAAACCATCCGCACACAAAACCAATAGCACACAACATGGCCAACAAGTCCACACAGCAAGGCACGCACAAATACACAAGCACAGTACACATCCCGAAAACACCCCCGGACAAACAAAAAATACAAAGGCCAGAACCCCAGACACAACACACCTGAAAACAACAGACCATGAGGACACACCCACATAGGTGAGTACAAAAGCAGCACTCCCACAGACCACAACCCCTTGCTACATTGCAAACCAGAGAGGAGAGGAGAGGACACAGTGACACAGCAAGGACAGCAGCACACCACAGAAACGCACACATCACTACCACCACCACCACCACCACCACCACCAAACACCGGCACCACAAACCCCCTGCACATTACACAACACACACCGCACCAGCACCACAAACATCATGGCACCACAAAGAATGCCCAAGTTCACGCCCATGGAGCTGACGGTCATGGTCGACGAGATCATCAAGGTGTACCCACAAATCTATGGGAACATGGTCCAGCACACACCACTAGCCACCAGAAACAGAATGTGGAACCGGATCGTAGACCAGGTCAATGCAGTCGGGACCCTGCCCAGGAACAGAGTCGAGATCAACAAACGTTGGAATGACGTAAAGAGCCTGGTCAAGAAGAAGGAGGGCAAAAACAGAGAGCTGGCTGCCGTCACTGGCGGAGGGAATCCCGCGCTCTTTAAGACCTTCAAAGCGTGGGAGGAGAAGGTGCGAGTCGTAATACATCCGGAGATCCTCGCCGGATTAGCAGGGGGAGTGGAGGCTGGTAAGTACAAACTAATGTATACCAGCACACCGCTATGTACTCACATGCACTACCACCATGCCACAGCTCCCAGGGACAAACACCCCCATGTCCAGCACACAATACACAACACATCACACACACATGCAACAGACACTACCACACACAGCCCAAACCGAACAACTGTAAGATGCGTGGGGACATGTGTACACTAAGCCAGCCACGTAACCACCAACAGGTCCCCAAATATGCCAGAAGCGCCACAACGAGCACCCACCACACCCATGTGTCCGCCACAGCTGCACTAACCGACAAGTAACAGGTAAGTGGCAGGAACATAAAGTGCAGTGGGTGGGAGGGTGGACAGCCCAAGTACAACACACACCAGGCCCCAGTCCCACAGCACAGCAAGGAGGAGCATCCCCCACACCCCACAGCCACGTGTCAGCCACCGCAGTGCACAACGACAGCCGAAAGGCAGACATCACGGCCCACAGCAATCAGTGTCAGTGGGTATCCAGCCACCCCCACGACCCACAACACCCTCCCACCCCCACAGACCTGCAACATGGAGCACCCCCCGCTTAGAGCCATGTGGCATCCAGTACAGTGCACGCACGAACAACTTGCAGGTGGGAAACTGGACAGGGCTGGATTACTGGAGGCATGAGGACCATAACACGACCAACACATGGGACATGTCACGTAGCAGACGAACACGCAGCACCGCCCACCGTCACGAACAAGTGAACAATGTGCACACGGACATGAACAACAGACTCACACCTCACATGACCCATCACAGACACAGCAACACCCAAGGAGCCACGTCTGCATGCACAAGCCACACTGAATATAGTACCACACGGCAGCCACTGTGCAACTCATCACACACAACCGAAACACCATTGAAGTCCTGTCCATGTAGCCCCAACTGCCTGTCAACCACACACCCCACAACTACGCCTATGTAAGACAAACAACACTAGACGCAACAGAGCGGAACAACATAAATGCACACGAACACCACTGAACCCATCAAACACACAGACACACCATGCACAAACAACATACCATCCATCCCATCCGTCAGCCCCAGTCTCATGAAAGGCATGTCATCCGCACAGCTGCCACACATACAGCAGTCACGCTAAGATACATGCCCATGACCAACCATGTGCCAGAAGTCAATGAAGTGCACGACACACTGTGAGCAACAACACACAACATGGGCCACACCCCCCCGAGCACTGCAGTGATGCACATGGCACAGGGCAGCACGCACACCAAGGAGATGGGACAACTGCAATACGTTGGCTGGCACACAACCATCACTCACTCATAACGATGCGTCCAATGCCATGTCCAGTAATCACAACAGACAGCAAATATGCAGGCCATGTCAAGCATGCACACACCTCAAACCATGCACTGTCATGCTGCCACAACACATGTCACGTTCGGCACCCATGGCTCACAGCATGTACCCCAAAAGCATATTCCCTCCCAAATGCGAATCTGGGGCATGGCCCCCATGTTGCCATATGCGTTCCTAAGCGTTCCATTTGAACCCCAAAAGCATATCCCCTCCCAAATGCGAATCTGGGGCATAGCCCCCATGTTGCCATATGCGTTCCTAAGCGTTCCATTTGAACCCCAAAAGCATATCCCCTCCCAAATGCGAATCTGGGGCATAGCCCCCATGTTGCCATATGCGTTCCTAAGCGTTCCATTTAAACCCCAAAAGCAAAGTACAAACCAGACCCAGGATGGGCCAGGAGCCCGCATACACCAGAGTCACAATAAGTAGGGGCACAGCAACACACCCATCGGCATGGCCAATCCGTCCCATGCCACATGTGCACAGCACACAGTCCCATTGCCAAGCACACACAGCTACAGATGCTACAGCCACACACACGCCTCCGGGAAACCCATGTACGAGATTGCACGAACTGTCAATGTCAGACGACAAATACATACTTCGACAGGTGCAACACAATAACAAATCTCATTCTCTCCACAGGTGACGAACTGCTGGATGCTGGGGATGGAGCCAGCAGCCAGCACAGCCAGCCTACAAGCCCCCAACGAGGACACACGGATCTGGAGGATCTGTCCTCCTCTTCGGACACGGACAACCAAGCAGGCCCATCTGGTGTGGCAGGGCCCAGCCGCTCCCCAGGACCCCTCCTACCCACCAACCCATCATCCAGGGCTGCTGAACATTCCCAGCCCCCTGCTGCCACTGTCGTTGCGGCCACACCCACGGTCATTGTGGCCACTACCACTGCCGCAACCGCCACCATCGCCGCACCGACCACCACCGCCGCCACCACCGCCACGTCTTCGCTGGCACCAGCCCCAGCGCAGGTGGTGGCCCGGACGACTGGATCCACCCTGGGAGCCACAGCGAGGACTGTGGTGAGCAATGTGGCTAGTGGGCAGGCCGGTGGCAGCAGGACTGGTAGGAGGAGCAGGGTCAGGGAAACGCCAGCCTCCCCTGGGAGCCATGCCCTGCCTCACATGGCCAGAGTCCTTGGGGCCTATGAAGAGGCCCAAGGACAATGGGTCCGGTCTGCTTCAGACACGCGTGAGGTGCTGGGGGTGCTGAGGTCCATGGACGCCCGTATGGGCCAAATCGTGGACCTCATGGGACAGCTGGTGGTGGCGGTGAGGTCACAGCCAGGGACAGCAGCTCCCCCTCCGCCACCACCTGCCGGGGCGCAGGGTGGAGCAGCAGTGTCCAGTTCCCCTGCGTCCACAGCCAGTGATCACACCTCAACCACCAGCATGTCGCAAGCAGGCACCCCCTCGCAAACGTGGAAGGGGCCGTCCGAAGAGGAAACAGATCTCCCGGGAGGACTTCGCACGCTCCAGACGCAAGTGAGGCAGCCAGCCAGCCTTCCGCCAGCCTTCCTTGACCAGCCACTGCATTGACTTGGACTACGATCCCACTCCACACAGCCATCTGGATGGCATGTGTGTGTTGGACTATGGACATAGAACCAGTGGGTACACCCTGATCATCACGCAGCCATGACCGACAGCTCATTGTCACTGCACGCACCACTTTTGTCATCACCTTACACACAATCACATGTCACAGTTAGTAATAAATCCACCTTTTTCACTAACTGCTGTTTGTGCCCTGTGTTTTAATTGTACGGAATACAACGGCCACCTTGGGCGGAAAGGCACCTGATGCGTGGCATGGCAATGGAACCGGAGGGCCTGTAGGGACCTAGGGGTGGGAGACAGAACAGGAGCACATTCAATGAGTGTGTCACACACCCATCACACAGTACATGTCAACAACTACAAGCAATGTACACACATCGCACAGAGCAATAGGGCACAATGCCACAGCCACCAACAGTGGCATACTACCCTGGCCATGGAGCGTTGACACACAGCACGCAGTGAACAAACGGCCACCCTGACACAGCACACACACACCTGCACAGATACAGCCACATCAGCCGTCGTACATGGACACTCACCGTCAAGTGAAGTAGCGGGCGATGAGCTGCTGCCGCACATTACCAGCTTCCTCCTCTCCGCTGTCCTCCTCACTCGAGCTGTCCTGGTCTGCGGGCTGGGGCCCTGGTTGATCTCCGTCATCCACGATGAGGGGGATCTGCTTCCGAATGGCCAGATTGTGCAGCATGCAGCACGCCACCACTATCTGGCACACCTTCTGTGGGGAGTACGCCAACGCACCCTCGGTGCGGTCCAGGCACCTGAACCTGGACTTGAGGAGGCCAAAGGTACGCTCGACCACACGTCTGGTCCTCCCATGTGCCTCATTGTAGCGATCGTCTGCTGGGGTGCGAGGATTCCTCAATGGACTGAGCAGCCATGCCCCATTCGGATACGCAGAGTCACCTGGGTGTGAGGGACACAGAGAACCGTTGCAATTCCAACTGGACAGGGGACAGCATCGCACAACCAGCACGCTACAGCACTCCACATACTCACCGACAATACAGGCACGATCCTGTTGCATATTGGACATCAGTCGTGGCAAGATGCTGTTGCGCATTATGTGTGCGTCATGGGCCGAGCCTGGGAACTTTGCACACACGTGGGTGATCACCATGTCCGCAAGGCACACCACTTGCACATTCAGGGAGTGCGTGTGCTTCCTGTTGCGGTACAGGTGCTCAGTGGCCTGTGGTGGAACAAGGCCGACATGTGTGCAGTCAATGGCTCCAACGACGTGTGGGATTCTGCCAAGGGCATAGAATGCACCCTTCACTGCCGCCAATTCACGAGCCCTGGGGAAGCGGATGTACCTGTTTCGGTACAGCATCATGGCTGCCAGTACATCCCTCAGCACCTTGCTGAACATGGGCTGGGACATCCCTCCTCCAATGCCCACTGTGTGCTGGAATGACCCAGTGGCGAAGAAATGCATGGCGGCCATCACCTTAGCCGTGGGGGTGACAGCAGTCGGATACACCCTGCGGGGACGGAGATGGGGTTCTAACATGGTACACAGTCGATGCAGGGTTGGCCTGTCCAGCCGAAACTTCCTAATAACCTCTGTATCGTCCATGTCCGCCAGCAATTGGTATGGGCGGTCAATGTTCGGTCTCCGCCTAGGGACAATGGCAGAGGACACATGTCAAAGCAACACGACACATAGCAATTTCGCATACACATCACTGACATGACTGAGCAAGCACATGAGCCACAGCCCAGCTGTCAAGCTGGGACGGCACGGCCACAATACACTTACACAGGTCTCCCAACAATGGCAATGGCTAGTGATACAAACCACTGCCATGTGCATGCACATGGGGATCTAGGCCCCAATGACTTGCGGGGCGTGCTGATGGGGACTGACTGCATATCCGTCAAGCGGCAACGCCACGGCAACATGAATGTCTGCTGAGCATGGAACTGCTTCCGCGGCTGGATGAGTATGGCACACGACGACGACGATGTGGGCACAGGCTGAGCGGCCAAAACAAGTGGGACCTGTGGCACGAGGGGATATGAGACAGTAGTAGGTGTCAGCACTGCACCCTATGTACAGCACTGTACGGATCACACCTCCCGAAACATTGACAGGTGTCCACATTGACAGCCCCATGCCAAGACGGCTGTGTGCTTGCAGTCACACGTCACAGGTGAGAGGTTACATTGCACGTGCCAGGTGGCAGTCGTACATAGTGGGAGCTGGCATGTGTGTGCATGTGTCTCCTGTTCAGGATCCACCAGATGAGCGCTGACTCTGTACTGACCATTGGACACAGCATGTTCCGTGGAAGGCTTGTGTGTGTGGGATGGTGGCACTGGATGTGCCTCCGTTGGGTGGGGGGCCATGCACAGGGCGGGTACGTCGATGATTGCGCATTGTTGGTCACGGTGGGTGCACCCACTAAGATGTGTTGCCCTGTGTTCAATTCCTATGTCCGCATGATGATGGACTGTAGATGTGGGCAGACTACACATTGGTCGATGTGCTGTCTATATGCATGTGCCTTCACACCAGGCACAGCTGCCCCTGCACATGTGACCCCTGCTGGACTCGCTGCTGGGTCTGTGGAGCTGATGCACCTTCTGCGCGTGGGGCGGGCAGCTCTCCTCACTTCCCTCATTGCGCATGTCATGACTTTGCCGCAGGTGACATGGATCATGGAGGGCCCACATGTACGCGTGGGTAGGCTACACATGATTGTACACTGGTCGCCACCCCCAGTCAGTGTTTCGAATGGGAAGGTTGTCGTGCTGGTGGTATGTTCGATGTGGCGGATGGGCGGGCCTAGGTGCGGGCTTACATTCCGGACATGGGGGGTAGTTGGATTGGCGACTAGTTGCAGTACACACGGGACACGTCTCTTCCTTTCCACATCTGGGTCATCCCTTGTACTAACTGACAGTGATACAGTCATCTTCGCCCCAGCCCTACATGTCCTCCCCTCGCTCCCCCAATATGCATGCTCACCTGCGAGGCTAGCGCTTGCACAGGCAGCCCCAAGCTCGCACCAGAGAGGGCAAGGAGTGTATGTGTGGGTCCAGTCGCACGAGTGGGCTGTCTCAGGGTATGATGTGTTGCGGGACGCCGTCCACCTGCGTGGTGCCCCAAATGGAGACCCGGCCTGCATGGACTATGCATCACAGTCTTCGCCTTCCGGATCCGCCACCTGCGACACCCAGTGGCTGTGGCTGCCCTTGCGGCCAGGCCACGTCCGTCTGTGACTGATGGCCCACACATTCACTCTTTGGCCTCTCTGGGGAGGGCTCGGGGGTGGTGGCGCACGCGCTTGCACTTAGTCGCAATGGCATGTGGCGTGGTTGGTATGATGGGCAATGGATGGGATGGTGCGAGCCACCTCCCGTGACGTCAGTGCTGCTCGTGCTGTGGTGCGTCCCCCTACACTTCCATTTGACTTGTGCCATGCTAGACGTTGAGGTTCTATTGCCTGCGTGATATGACCAGGAGGAGCGCGAGGAGACCTCTCACACACCATGCTCCACTGCCATCCCGTGCCCTGTATCGCCTGTGCGGATTGACTATGTTGGGGTTACACCTGGTCGACTGGGGCTGTGTGTGCCTTGTCAAGGGGCATGGCGGGCGCACAACAGGATCCAGCTTGTCCACAGAGGGTGGGCTGAGGTGCGCCTGGTACCGCTTTGTACGTGTGCCCGGCTGCTGTGCACACACGTGTTCACTCCCCCCGACAGGTGTCCTCTCACAATGCCCAGGGAAGCGGTGGTGTACTGTTCATGACCCCTCCCGACACGGCGTGCTCCAACTTGGCATGTGCGCATCTACCCGTCGCACCCACCCACCTGAGCACTGCGTCCATACGACTTCACACGACACATGTGTGTCTTCCACAGTAGTGCTACTCATTTGCGTTGACATCCAATACCAGTGGACTACATGGTCATGTCACGACTGCCGTGTACTTCACATACTCTCATCCTCTCTCATTCGTACTTGTGAAATGAGTCAGCGGAGACAGTTTTGGTTTCAAACATTATATTGAGTCTTCTGTCCTCTGTGATGCAGTATAGTGGACACTACTGGCAGCGGAATACATGTTGAGGATATACTGAGCATGATTGCAAATGGGATAGGGTGTGGGGTTACATGTGATTGGCTGTTGCATGTGGGATGTGGGCTTCAGAGTGACATCTGCTTGGCCATGGCTGTGCTAATGTACATTTACGTATAGCTGCGGAGCTGCGGACTTTGACACAGACGGTATACATGTAGCCTACCAGACCGCTTGGCATCATGGGCACAGTCCATCTCAGTTCCATGTGACAGGTTTGCTGCGGTTGTTCCTCATGCACGCGTGCATGTGAGATGACATCAGGGCATGTGCTTGCGTGCATGCAGCGGCGTGCCACTTGTTGTTGCACTGTGGTGGTTACTGGACATGTCACAGTCACTGGGGTCGTGTTGTTGTTGTATGCACTTGTCGTCCATGCAAAGGTCCTGGTATGGGATTCCCGGGGCGGGGGTGGGAGGGGTGCAGCACCCACAGACTCCAGGCGACCTATTCATGTCCACTGAGCGGTGTGTGTGTCCATGGGCGCTGGATCCATGTCGTGTCCTGGTTGTTCGTGCAGTTCCGTCCATGTGGGTGCGATACACAGAGCCCATGCCACTGCCTCCCACGATGCATGCGGTGTTCCTGGATGTGATGGGGAACAGTGTGCATGTCCCGGTCATATCCGATGTCATGGCGATGTCGTTGATGGTGTGGTTACAGTTGCCGGTCGTTTGGTATGGCTGTTGTGGTGGTGACTGGCCAGTCCGTGCGGAAGCTAAGCATGGGTGCGGGGCTGGACATCATAGGTCACTCGGGGAACCTGCGTTGTGGTCCGACGTATTTACAGGTTGTCAGGTATGCGATGCCGTCCAGCAGGGCTTCCATGTCATTGGTGGTGTACATGTTTGCCAGCCAATGAAGCGGATGGTGGCTGTCAAGGTGTTGTTCGTAGGTTGTCCCTTGGAGGACCATGATGGGGCATGCTGGGTGACATTCGATGTAGCTGTTATCGATGATCCGTCGTGTGGAGGCACAGTGGTCCCATTTCAGTGCGGGTGCGATGTTGGCCACATACGCCATGCCCCCATAGGCAGAGCAGGCCCGGTCGTGTGCGTCCAGAGGGAGGAGTAGTGGTAGCAGGTCCGCCTTCAGACATGCCGGGTTGGAGAGGCATATCTCGACGGGATGCTGGTAGGGACACCTCCGACAGTAGAAGACGGGCATGACGCAGCTGAACAATGTGATGCGGTAAGTCAGTCGGTAACTTACGTTCAGCAGGGACAGGAGATCGCATCCCAATGTATGGCACAGGTTGGTTTTGTACAGCTTGAGCTGTTCGGCGTAGTTGGGTAGGTGTGTTGCGGTTGCCATTTCGCAGCGGTTCGTTGAGGTGGCGTGCTCCGGCTGTGTGTGCAGTCTGCGATGTGCACGCTCCGGGGTTGCTGTGAGCTCTGTGTAGTCGTAGGGAGACAGGACTTGTGTTCTGTTGGCTTGTTTGGAGGACACGGGCCCTCTTCCCACATGCTTCTCAGACAGTTCAAGGTCAGTGCTGTGTGACTCCTTCCAATTAACTTGCATGTGGCCGACATGGGGGAGTGTTTTCTTCTTTCTTCCCCGTCCGTTGTGTGCTTCTGTGATATGCGCTATCTGCCCTGTGGTCGGTCTCCTCGGCATGCCTGTGTTGGTCTATTCTTGGACAATGGCTGTATTCACCGGCTTCTGTCGTAGGGCTGTGGTTTCGGAGTTGGAATGGAAGGTCATTCAGTGCTGTCTGCTCTCCCTTGTGTGGGCGGCAGGCTGCCTTTCCGCTCTGCGTTGGGCCTTGTGTGTGAATGTTATTCTTGGGCCACCTGTTGTCGGTCCCCGGGCTCTTTGGTGTTCCGTTTTATATGTCTTGTTCATATGTGCAGGGTGGTATGGGTGTTTCTGTGTGGTACTGGCGTTCCTCTTCCCGAAGGGGCCCTGCTTCTCCTAGTTGGTGTTGCCGCCGCTGTGTGCTACGCCATGTTTGTTACACTGGGGTGTGTCCTGCTGTTGCGTGTCTTCACTGATATGTGTGCGTCGGTTGTGTGGCGTTGGGTGTTGTCGGTGAATTGGGCGTTGGGGACATGTCTGTGGCCGGCCTGTCACGTGTCATGTGCGTTCGGGGTGGGGCTGATGTGTGTACTGCTTGGTTGTGTCCCTGTGTCTGTGTGCGACGCATGCATGGCGCTGCGGTTGGCCTCTGCGTTGTGCGCGTGTGGCGGCGTCATCGGCGCTTTGGGGCCGTGACGGGGTGGTTGGTTCCTAGTCCCAGGTGGTGTGTACACATGTGTTCTGCGATGTTACGATTTGGCCTGTGTGTCATATGTGGATGCGATGGTGGATGTGTAGTGTACACGCGCTGGTGGGGGGTTGTCCGCTTTTTCCGCCCTTGCACTGTGTGCGCTGTTTGCGTGCACTTGTTGTGTGTGTGCCTACCTGCGTCTCCGCGGTACGTTGCGTCCTTGGTGGTGCATCAGCAGGAGCATGGGGAGTGCCTGCAGTGCTGGATTCATGCTCGGGGAGCCGCTTCTTCGTTGTCCGTGCTCGGCTTCCGTGTTACCGCTTCGGTTTGTCGTACGGTATCTCTTGGCCGTGGGAGCCGTTTGTTTGCGGCATCGTAATTTATGCGCCGGGCGGGACGTGTTTCGTCGGACGGTGTGTGTCAGTTAGGCTGCGCCGCTACATGTACGGGCGCACTTTGATGGCGGACGGTGTTGCTGGCTTGCCGGCGGTGTTTGGCCTACTTTTCGCATCGTAATTGGGCGGGCGTGTGGACTGCTGCGTGCCGGCGGTAACTGGTGGTTTTTGCATCCGCCAGCACGGCGGTGGTGCTTCCGCCCGCCATCGTAATGTGCCCCTTAATAATCAGTTTTAATAATTATTTTAATAAATTACAAATTATTACAAAATATTATAAATTACAAATACATCTATACACATAAAACAATAACATAAATAAAAATGTAATAATTATGTATAACAAATTAAAAAAATTAAATTTACTTTTAATATTTTTAAAATTAATTATATACTACATTAACTAAAATAATACAAAAAATATTAAATAGCGGAGGAGAATAAAACTACTATTCCAACTCCAAAAAAAACAACAGTAAGAAAAATGTTGGATAGCGTAGAGCTTAAAATTACTATTCCCACTCCAGAGAGTGCAACAGTAGAGAAAGTGTTGGATAGCGTAGGGGTAAAAATTACTATTCCCACTCCAGGGAGTGCAACAGTAGGGAAAGCGTTGGATAGCGGGAGGTAAAATTACTATTCCCACTCCAGTGAGTGCAACAGTAGGGAAAGCGTTGGATAGCGTAAGGGTAAAAATTACTATTCCCACTCCAGTGAGTGCAACAGTAGGGAAAGTGTTGGATAGCGTAGGGGTAAAAATTACTATTCCCACTCCAGGGAGTGCAACAGTAGGGAAAGCGTTGGATAGCGGGAGGGTAAAAATTACTATTCCCACTCCAGTGAGTGCAACAGTAGGGAAAGCGTTGGATAGCGGGAGGTTAAAATTACTATTCCCACTCCAGTGAGTGCAACAGTAGGGAAAGCGTTGGATAGCGTGAGGGTAAAAATTACTATTCCCACTCCAGTGAGTGCAACAGTAGGGAAAGTGTTGGATAGCGTAGGGGTAAAAATTACTATTCCAACTCCAGAGAGTGCAACAGTAGGGAAAGTGTTGGATAAGCGTAGAAGTTAAAAATAACATACTTATAAATAAAATAATTGTTTTAAATAATTAATGAATTAATTATTAAATAACTCTAAACTATTTACAAATACCAATAAATAATTATTAAAAACATAATCACCAATGAAAAATGTATTAAAAATAAATTAATAATAAATACCAATAAATAATAATTAATACATATTAATTACCAAATAATAAATATTGAACAATAAAATATTTTAATAACAAAAAACATATTAATTATTAAAACTTAATTACCAATTAACAAATATTGAACAATTACATGCTTTTTATACCAATAATAATAATTATTAAACATTAATTACCAATTAATAATTACTTATTAATATATTAATTAAATGTATCAATAAATAATATTTAATAATATTTAATTACCAATTAATGATAAAACAACAATAAATTAATTTTCATAACAAAGAATTATAATTTAAAAAAATTACCAATTAATAATTAATGTCCAATAAATTAATTATCAATACCCAACAATAAATTTAATAATTACTTAATTAGATTTCAATTACTTCCAACACTATTCCCCTATAAACGCACAACACACTCCAATAATAAAATAATACACTTAACATAATGATCAATAAAAATTAATAACCAATTAATAAAAATTAATTCCCAATTATTAATTAATTAACAATAATATAATTATCAATACCAATTAATTAAAATAAATTATTACTTAATTACAATTAAATTACTTCCCACCCTATTCCCCTATAAACCCACAACCCGCTACAGAACTTATACAAAAAATAATTAAAATTAATTTATAGGGGCCCATTACGATACCCGCGCAAAAAAACAATCGGCCGGGCGGCGGAAGCGGCGGGGCTCGCCCGCATCGCACCGTCTGAACACCGACCACGCCATTACGATTACACAAACCGAAAACCGCCATCGGCGGAAAAATCACACAAAATACCGCCCGCCATCGTCCGAGTCGGAGTCAAACCGCCCGCCACGGACGGGAAACACGCACGACAACACAAAACCGCCCGCCTCACGGCCGACACACCGCACGTGAGATTACGATCGCACCGCCATGAGCGCGGGAAAACTACAAATATACCGCCCGCCAGCGCAAACAACGCCGATGAGAATCGACACGGCAGAAGCCATGGCGCCCACGTCCCCTGCACAGAAACCATCCAGTCACAAAACCAATCGCACACAACATGGCCAACAAGTCCACACAGCAAGGCACCTCAAATACACAAGCACAGTACACATCCGAACACACCCCCTGGACAAACAAAAACTACAAAGGCTGGAGACCCCAGACACAACACACCTGAAAACAACAGACCATGAGGACACACCCACATGAGGTAAGTACAAAAGCAGCACTCCCACAGACCACAACCCTTGCAACATTGCAAACCAGAGAGAGAGGAGAGGACACAGTGACACAGCAAGGACAGCAGCACACCGCAGAAACGCACACATCACACCGCACCACCACCACCACCACCACCACCAAACACCGGCACCACAAACCCTGCACATTACACAACACCACACCGCACCAGCACCACAAACACCATGGCACCACAAAGAATGCCCAAGTTCACGCCCATTGAGCTGACGGTCATGGTCGATGAGATCATCAGGGTGCACCCACAAATCTATGGGAACATGGTCCAGCACACACCACTAGCCACCAGAAACAGAATGTGGAACCGGATCGTAGACCAGGTCAGTGCAGTCGGGACCCTGCCCAGGAACAGAGTCGAAATAAACAAACGGTGGAATGACGTCAAGAGCCTGGTCAAGAAAGAAGGAGGGCAAAAACAGAGAGCTGGCAGCCGTCACTGGCGGAGGAATCCCGCGCTTCTTCAAGACCTTCAAAGCGTGGGAGGAGAAGGTGCGGGAGTCATCATACATCCGAGATCCTCGCCGGATTAGCAGGGGGAGTGGAGGCTGGTGAGTACAAACTAATGTATACCAGCACACCGCTATGTACTCACATGCACTACCACCATGCCACAGCTCCCAGGGACAAACACCCCCATGTCCAGCACACAATACACAACACATCACACACCCAACAGACACCACCACACACAGCCCAAACAGAACAACTGTAAGATGCGTGGGGACATGTGTACACTCAGCCAGCCACGTAACCACCAACAGGTCCCCAAACATGCCAGAAGCGCCTGCATGAGCACCCACCACACCCATGTGTCCGCCACAGCTGCACTAACCGACAAGTAACAGGTAAGTGGCAGGAAACACAAAGTGCAGTGGGTGGGAGGGTGGACAGCCCAAGTACAACACACACCAGGCCCCTAGTCCCACAGCACAGCAAGGAGGAGGCATCCCCACACCCCACAGCCACGTGTCAGCCACCGCAGTGCACTAACGACAGCCGAAAGGCAGAACATCACGGTCCACAGCAATCGGTGTCGGTGGGTGTCCAGCCACCCCCACGACCCACAACACCCCCACCCCCACAGACCTGCAACATGGAGCACCCCCGCTTAGAACCATGTGGCATCCAGTACCAGTGCACGCCCGAACAACCTGCAGGTGGGAAACTGGACAGGGCTGGATTGCTGAGGCATGAGGACCGGGCCACGACCAACACATGGGACATGTCACGTAGCAGACGAACACGCAGCACCGCCCACCGTCACGAACAAGTGAACAATGTGCACACGGACATGAACCAACAGACTCACACCCCACTGACCCATCACAGACATAGCAACACCCAGGAGCCACTGCCTGCATGCACAAGCCACACTGAATATGAGTACCACACGGCAGCCATGCGCAACTCATCACACACAACAGAAACACCATTGAAGTCCCTGTCCATGTAGCCCCTACCCTGTCAACCCACACACCCCACAACTACGCCTATGTAAGACAAACAACACTAGACGCAACAGAGGCGGAACAACATAAATGCACCACGAACACCACTGAACCCATCAAACACACAGACACACCATGCACATACAACATACCATCCATCCCATCCGTCAGCCCCAGTCTCATGAAAGGCATGTCATCCGCACCCAGCTGCCACACATACAGCAGTCACGCTAAGATACATGCCCATGACCAACCATGTGCCAGAAGTCAATGAAGCGCACGACACACTGTGAGCAACAACACACAACATGGGCCACACCCCCGAGCACTGCAGTGATGCACATGGCACAGGGCAGCACGCACACCAGGGAGATGGGACAACTGCAATACGTTGGCTGGCACACAACCATCACTCACTCATAACGATGCGTCCAATGCCATGTCCAGTAATCACAACAGACAGCAAATATGCAGGCCATGTCAAGCATGCACACACCTCAAACCATGCACTGTCATGCTGCCACAACACACATGCCACGTTCGGCACCCATGGCTCACAGCATGTACCCCAAAAGCATATTCCCTCCCAAATGCGAATCTGGGGCATGGCCCACCCCATGTTGCACATATGCGCTCTAGGCTGTCCCATTTGAACCCCAAAGGCATATTCCCTCCCAAATGCGAGATCTGGGCATGGGCCCCCATGTTGCCATATAGGCGTTCCTAAGCGTTCCATTTGAACCCCAAAAGCACATTCCCTCCCAAATGCGAATCTGGGGCATGGCCCCCGTGACATGCACACCATGCGATTCCTAAAAAGCGTCCCATCTGAACACCAAAAGCAAGGTACAAACCAGACCCGAGGATAGGCCAGGGCCACGCACACACCAGAGTCACAATAGGGCGGGGCACAGCAACACCCATCGGCATGGCCAATCTCGTCCCATGCCACATGTGCCACAGCACCCAGTCCCATTGCCAAGCACACACAACTACAAATGCTACAGCCACACACGCCTCCGGGAAACCCATCTGCGAGATTGCACGACACCGGCCTCGAGCCGACAAATACATACTTCGCCAGGTGCAACACAATAGCAAATCTCATTCTCTCCGCAGGTGACGAACTGCTGGATGCTGGGGATGGAGACAGCAGCCGGCACAGCCATCTGGCCCCCAACGGAGGACACTTTACGGATGTGGGGGATCTGTCCTCCTCTTCGGACCGGACCACCAAGCAGGCCCATCTGGTCGTGGCAGGGCCCGAGCAGCCCCCAGGACCCCTCCTGCCCACCAGCCCATCGTCGGGGCTGTGAACTGTTCCCAGCCCCCTGCTGCCACTGTCGTTGCGGCCACACCCACGGTCATTGCGGCCACACCCGGTCATTGCGGCCACACGGTCATTGCGGCCACTACTCGCTGCCGCAGCCGCTCGCCATGCCTGCCGCACCGACCACCACCGCCGCCACCACCACCACGTCTTCGCTGGCACCAGCCCCAGCGCAGGTGG